>JBAMJV010003844.1:0-312443 GCA_037951105.1 Echinarachnius parma | reverse complement strand
GAAGATTCAAGTGCATTCATTTAATGTTTGAAATAGCAACTGAGACTATAACCATTATGGCTTACTTCACAGGATGTTTGGAGTGTTGCGTTCATTATCTGTAACACCAAACTAAAAGGGTGCATTTGGAGAGTAAAGGTTGTCTCATTTGGATACATTTAGGTTAGCAATGCATGGGGGGGGGGGGGGAGATGGGTAGATGAGGGGGCATTTATCTATAATGATATTTTCCTGTGTTGCAATTAGGAGTATGTCATCAATAACAAAATAACAACTGTGAAACCCTACTGCGATACAGATTTATAAGATGCTATCGAAGCACACAGCAACCACATGTACCATACAAATGGATGAACCATTTTTATTCCTAAATTTAGCGTTCGGTCAGGTAAGATAAAAATACAACCCCCATTTGTTCTGTTCTTCAGTTTTCAGTGACGATCAGAGTACATTGATATAGCTGTGTGATCGATGTGTCGCGATATAGCTAAAAGCAGTCTCTAGTCCTGCTATGCTTTGTGTTTGTTTTGTTTTTATATATTGGAGGCATGGGCGTAGATCTGTCATTGATACCCATTCAACAGTGAGGGAGAATAGGTATTACGTAAGTATCTACGCCCATGGTTGGAGGGGGAGTAGAGGAGTCATGCTGGAAGTGTTAAATGCTTCAAAGTATGTGCATGTATATATACATCATGCCATTTCCAACAAAGGGAAATATATTGAATTAGGCTAGACAAGGAACAAATAGACAACTACATGCATTGAAGGTATAGTCTAAATTTGCTTGCACCAACTGATTATTTGGTGTCTTCCAGCATGATCGGCTCTCAGACAGAGAAACAACAGTACAAGAAATTGATCATTCTTTGCCATGACAAGTTACTCTTGATTGAATGAAAAACAAATGCTTAAAACAGTTATTTTTGGGTCAAAGGCGGGAGGGGGGGGGGGGGGGTTCAACCCCCCAAACCCCCATCTACAAATGTATGTTTTGGTTGAACCTCCCCCCCCCCCCCCCCCCCCCCCCCCCCTCCCCCAGTACGCCTATGCTTGTGGGGGGATGCCGGGGAAAACATGTTCTGAATAAATGTGTCATTTAATCCATCATGAACACATGACGCAAACATTTCTATAAATTTCTCTGTTTCCCGATATAGAGCAATAATATGCCTACATAAGCCATGCTTTTTTCCAGATTGAATAGCCTGGTTTTTTTTTTTTTTTTTTTGTTGTTGTTTTTTTTACAACCTAGAATACTTTCTATTCTATCCTGTTTCCAGTCTAAGCATGCATGAGTGATCTGTACTGGCATGGTTGCCAATGTTTCTTTTGGGTTTTTGTGCATTTTTGTATCACTGAAAAGTGTAATTCTGCATGTGGCAAGACTGTCAACATGGTCAAAGTGAAGAATGGAGAGCTTGACTGGATAATTCACATCTAGCCAAGCATTTCACCATAACACTGACAAAACTTACTCAGTTGCCATCAGGTACTTGAAGTTGGTATGCTCTCAGGAACTCGGATCATGCACATGCTCGGGTAGATCCCCTATACAGGGTGGCCCACAAATAACGGAACGGGGTACTTGCCATACTAAAGACTCATAATGCCCGCCATACTGCATCGAGTAACGGTCAACCGTGCGCCATTGTGAGTGTGCGTTCAGCTGTGTATAGAGAAGAAAGGGTACTAACAATGGCGCACGCATTGAACGTTACTAGTTGCTATGACGGGCCTCATGTGGCTTCATTATAGCAAGCACCCCGTTCCGTTATTTCTGGGCCACCCTGTATAGGCTGTAGCACATCTAAGAGTAAGACTAAGTGGACATCAAACTCGGTCGGGCTGTTTTCACCGCTCTAGTTGAATGAAGAATCTAATAGGAAATACAATTGAATAAGAGAATGCATGAATTCTAGAACACGAACATCAAAGTGACATTACCTTTTTTACATAATTATGTAACGCATTATCATATAAACCGAAGTTTGTAACCAATCGTAACAACTATATACGACTTGTAAATTTCTATGAAATGTGCAGTAATGAATAAATGCCGAGAAGGAGAAAGAAAGACAAAAATCATGGAAGCCGAAGAACAGCGTATGCCACAAAACTTTGTCATCCAATCACAAATTTTAAAAATAATATCCTCAAGAAAGTGATAAATTAAGCTCACCACCTGACCGTTAAACCACTAGATGTATAGGTAGGCCTTTATAGATTTTCCCGCCCATTTTCGTCACCTCTTCATTCTATTTTTAAAATTTGCTTTCAATTCCAACGTAGGCCTTTATATAGGACACGATCATTTGGACACCATTCTTCCCGCCCTTCACTGGTAAGGGGGTCAGGGCGGATCCAGGGGGTGGGCGGGGATGGGTGAGAGGTCAGCAAATAAACGTAACAATTCTGCTGATTTCTTAAACATATTAAACAGGTGGTAAGCTGTTCTAACTGACATGTACCAGCTCCTGTCATTAGTTGTTGTTTTATTGGTTTGTATATCATCCTCACCATCATCACCACCACCAACACCATCATCACCACCACCACCTCCATCATCATCATCATCACCACCACCACCATCATCATCATAATCACCACCCCCATCATCACCACCACCACCATTATCATCATCATCACCATCATTACCACTACCACCATCATCATCACCACCAGCACCATCATCATCTTCATTGTTATCATCTTCATCCTCATCACCATCATCATCATCACCATTATCACCACCATCATCATCATGATCATCATCATTATTGCATCACGGTCACAACCATCACCACCATCACCACTCCCACCATCATCAATCATCATCATCACCACCATCACCATCATCACCAATCATCATCATCATCATCATCATCACCACCACCACCACCACCACCACCATCAACATCATCATCATCATCATCGTCATCATCATCATCATCATCTTCATCATCATCGATCATCACCACCACCACCATCATCACCATCAGTCGTAGAAAATTTTCGAAGCCGAGACCTGGTCCCATCCCAAATTTTCGAGGCCTAGACCAGGTCTCCAGTCCCAAATTGTTGAGGCCTAGACCAGGTCTCCAGTCCCAAATTTTCTAGGTCTAGACCAGGACCCATTGGTTGGGAGTGTAAGCAGGGGGGGGTAGTCCACCACCATCATCATCATAATCACCACCCCCATCATCACCACCACCACCACCATTATCATCATCATCACCATCATTACCACTACCACCATCATCATCACCACCACCACCATCATCTTCATTGTTATCATCTTCATCCTCATCACCATCATCAATCACCATTATCACCACCATCATCATCATGATCATCATCATTATTGCATCACGGTCACCATCATCATCACCACCATCACCACTCCCACCATCATCATCACCACCATCATCATCATCATCATCATCACCACCACCACCACCACCACCACCACCATCATCATCATCTTCATCATCATCGATCATCACCACCACCACCATCATCACCATCAGTCGTAGAAAATTTTCGAAGCCGAGACCTGGTCCCATCCCAAATTTTCGAGGCCTAGACCAGGTCTCCAGTCCCAAATTTTTGAGGCCTAGACCAGTGGCCATATTCATAAAACCCCGATAAGCTAGTTGGTTGATCAAATTACGATTTCGATGTCCGCTAGGCTTAACTGGTATTCACAAAAGGCCGATAGGCTAAATTCGCTATCGTAGTCAAGGCCTGGCCTAGCATGACAACCCATCTGTCTAAATTCCACAAGCATTTGGTATTCCACGACATTGTTAGTCGAAATGCGAACAATTACAACAATAGATCTGCGGTGCCGACTAAATGCATTGAAATCTATTTATGCGGGACGTTCTGAATAGAGCTTTGTTGGACTTACAACAAAGGCGTGAAGTTGAATGACGACCTAACACCCAGCTAGTTTTTTCTTATTCACCAAAGCCAGATAGGACAAATTTTAGCGACACTGGACCAAAAATTTAGAGGTACTCTGATGTACCTCTAAATTGCTAGCAAGTAACAATCTGCCCGGTTTTGTGTGTATATGCGTGTGGCGCGATCGTGAACATGGGACGGAGAATATTCGAATAAGGGATATTAGAGATTTTTTTATGATAGCGTGATGTTAGTTCAAAATAGTTCCCCAAGTAACATACTTTTCCGTGTTTTTCCTAGCATCCTTGTACTTCAGCAATAACATATTGTATCAGTTTAAATTACATGTTTTTATCTGGAGAGTAATTTGCCTTTATTTGTCCTTTTTGTGACATATTAGCTTACTTTTGCAGTTCGGATTGATTTTATGTGATTTCAATTCTGTTTTGATGAATCTATCTATATAATACTATTTAATGCAATTTCGTTTCTGTTTTCACTGCAATTGAAATTTCCCTTGTCATGCTATCATATTATAAACGTGGCGGAGCTTGATCGTAATGAGGAGGGAGATGTATTTGGTTTTACTTCATTGGGGTGGCTATGAAAACATGTGCTTACGTGTGATCCCTCCCCCCCCCCCCCCCCGTTTACCCCAGATAAGACACTTATGTTATACTACCCCCCCTTACTGTATCACGTTGTAGAACACATAACAAAATCAATAAGACGCTTTTATGATTGGAACAATAAGGAACAATGCGTTCATTCACACGTTCGAGTAAACTGCACTTTTATGCGATTTCAAACAAACTTGCAACAGATGGAATGTTACCATGACAGCCACGATGAATAAATTAGATCATCCGAGTTGTTAGCTTGTTATCGGTATGGTTAGCAGTGCTTCTTGAATTACGATTTAGCAACCCGCTACGAAGATTTTAAATGGCTATTGTATTACAGGGCATAAACGCTCGTTGATTGGTCGATATGGTAAGGGCATAGGCAGCGTGCAAAATCTACACACATAAAAGACATACCTATGCACGTGTGTGTTATGCACTGGTCTGTGAAAACAAAGGTGATCATCCAAGCGAGTTCCGTGAGTTCGCCGCTAGTTATCGTCCAAAGTGGCATTTTGGCAATGAGATAAGGCCTAGCTGACAGATAGGCTATCGGGCTTTTATGAATATGGCCACAGGTCTCCAGTCCCAAATTTTCGAGGTCTAGACCAGGACCCATTGGTTGGGGTTGGGAGTGTAAGCAGGGGGGGGGGGGGGGGGGGTAGTCGTAGAAATTTGTTGAAGCATAGACTAAGAATTTTCGACATTTTTGAGACCGAGACCAGGTCCAGTCCCAAATTTTCGAGGCGAGACCAGGATTTTTACACAAATTCCGAGGCCGAGGTCAGGATCTTCGAACCAGAATTATGTTAAAAAGAGTCAAATTATGCCAGAATTCGTAAAACTATGCCAGGTATAATGCCAGATGCCAAAAGGGTCAAAATTATGCCAGAAAGCATAATTATGCCAGAACTGGCCACCTTGTGCCATTCATGCAATGGATTATGGTCGGGTCATGTTGTATAAAACGTTACTCGGTAGTCTAGTGTTTACAGTCATGACTGTCTAAACAAAGATTAGCTGCACGCATGCAGGTTCAGGGTTTGTCGAGAATTTTACTGGTATACTTGAACACTACACAAAAAACACGATAATATGCAGGAATACTCATATAAACTCACCACAAAAGTGATCAGGAAGCTCGAAGATGTCCAGCCTCTCTCCATCTCTCGCAGCTCGCGATCGATCCACCATGCATACACCAAGTATATTACGCGAAGCGCAAAAGCAGGCAAGGCGGCGCGGCGCGCGTAACATACGGCTCTGATATATAATATACCGTGCATCGATAATGCATAGCGCGCCGGCACCGCAACGTACTTACGTACGTACGTAACAGGCGCGCGCGCTGTTGGCATGGGACTCTGAACGCGTACATTTGGAATAAGCCCCCCGTATGTGCCATTTGGTCGCGTTATCTGACCTGACGCGCCCTAACAATCCAACGCACCCTTTCGGCAAAACCGGGGGGGCTTTGGACGAATGGTCGCGTTCAAGTCAACGCGACGCGACGCGACGCTACCCACCCTTTCGGCATAAGCCCTTGCAAAGTGCTCTTCCAATCTCTAAACAGCTAAATCAAAAGCCAATTAACTAAAGAATAGTTAACTCTATATTTACATAATATAGACAACATCTTTATATCTGGATATTACAAATCCCAAAGCTTCCGGGGGCTCCTCCCCCTGGACCCCCAATAAGCTTCCCAATGTGGGTATTCCATGACTGATGCTATTCAGGGTTCCATCAGAATGTTTGCATTATATGTATCTACCAGGCTAAAGTTCATATTGGACAAAGCTCAGCTCATAACATGATGCTTGCAATGTGCACTTAATATTCTTCCAATTTCTAAACAGCTGGATTCAAAAGCTTTGGGGCCCCTACCCCCCCCCCCCCCCCCCCCCTCCCTCAGCCATACAAATTCGGGCACGCTACTGGATTGTCGCTTCGCTCCCTCGCCAGAGATGGTCAAAATGACGAATCATCCCCCCCAATGGCGAGAAGAAATCGACGCCCTTGGATTTGGAGTATTGGATATTTAAATGGCCCAAGATTTGGCATGCATTCATAATTCATTATAGTATTTTCACTAGGTTTCACATTGAAATTTAAATTAGTATGATACTTAAATTGTTTTAAAATGGTATTTGATGTTTAGCAAGTATTGTTGTTGTTGATGCTTAAGGATATGACTCCTTTATTCCTGATGTGTCTTTTGTTATTTAATTGAAGTAGAAATACATGTATTTAACAGGATGATTGAATTCATTTCATTCAGTAAATTGTTACGTAATTTTGTATCACGCTTAAAGAGATAGTTGAGTTCTGGTAAGGAAAGTACAGTTTTGGTGAAACTGAATTTTAGTAACCAAAACCTGCATCATTACATTAAAAACTAATAGTTATAACTAGAAAGGAACACAAAATTACAAATGACGTAGTAAAGATCATGTTATCATTCAAAAAGAGTCGTTAAAACGTAAGAGGGCGCTCTCTAAACACTCATCGGTTTCAACCATTTTGAATAAAATATTGTGCATGTGATGTTTTGTTGAAATAGTGATTAGATAGAGATATAACCAACAACTATTTAAATACCTATTTTGTAACTTTTTGAAAAGAGGAAGCATTTTTTTGAATTTTTAACGGCTGGTTTAAAATTCTCTAATAAACCTGGGGCCCCAGCTTTATTAGAAATTGTTATATTTATGGATATTTCAGCCGTCTCTGAACCGATTTTGATCAAACAAAGATGATTTCATATATTGAAATATTATGCTCTTTCAAATTTTACACTCAGTTTTTCATTACCTCACAAAAAAAATAAGTAGTCTAGCGCCCTCTCTACCAAAACTCAACTATCCCTTTAAGCCCTGCATTGACAGTTATGCGTCATGTCCTGGGCTATGTAAGAGTCTGTTCACTTTTACTCTTGTTCCTTTGTTGAATTTACAATAAAGTGATATCAAATCAAAAATGACAATATTTTTGTCGATTTTCAAATAAAATACTATTTCCGGGTTTATAGTTATAGCAGGGGTTGCATTAACGAACGGGTTGTATTTCCGGACATGCAAATTCACATAGAAAAACGTTCGAATTTTGAAAGTTGAATATGAAAGTCGGCATTAACGGAGGATAATAAATGGATGTTTAGCAAACATTTTCCATCATTTCCCGAAGAAAATAAGCGTCCTGAGGTGTGTATACCAGGGGGTGTCACTCTGCCAGAGTGCCGCGATTTTTGATCATCGAAAGGAATACCACTGCAGACATAGATCCCATTGTTCTCAAGTGTGATACAATCTAGGACAGTGCGGAGCATCGTCCACGAGCCGCGTAGCGGCGAGTCGATTTTTTTGGTGCTATTTTGAACCCCCGTATATAATAAGTGATGTTTTCCTGGCATCTACTAACACAAATGGAGACCATAAAAAGCAGTATAACGTCTTTTAAATCAAGTAACAGTTTAATACACAGTTATATCCAGAGTTATCATGTGTCAGGGGCGGATCTAGCTAGCTTTTTGCTAAGGGGGGGGGGGGGGGGGGGGGGTGGTTGACCCAATGACGATGCGGATACTGTGTGGGTCTGGACACATGTTTTTCTATGCACATCACATTTTCACTTGGCAGCCCAAGGGGGGGGGGGGGTTAAACCCCCTAACCCCCCCCCCCCCCCCCCCCCCCCCCCCCGCCCGGTAGATCCGCCACTGGGGGTAGTACAGTTTTGGTGAGGCTGAACTTGAGCAACCAAACCCGCACAGTATCATTACAAACTAATGTTTATAACCCCACCATGCTCGAAAGGTATACAAAATACAAACGAATTACCGTAGTAAAAAGCCCGTTATCATTCAAAAAGCGCCATTCAAACACAAGAGGGCGCTCTCTAATAAGGCATTGGTTTCAACCATTTTTCATACAAAATTATGCATGTGATGTTTTGTTGAAATAATTATTAAATAGAGAGATCATCAATAACTATTCAAAAACTGCTTTTGAAAATTTTTGAAAAAGTGTAAGCATTTAGAGCTCAAATAAATACGATCGGATATATTTAGTGATATTTCAGCCATTTCTGAACCGATTTTGACCAATTAAAGTTTATTCTGCCATGAAAATTGCATGTTCTTTAAAGGGATAGTTGAGTTTTGGTAGAGAGGGCGCTAGACTACTTTTTTTTGTTGTGAGGTAATGAAAAACTGAGTGTAAAATTTGAAAGAGCATAATATTTAAATAATAAAATCATCTTTGTTTGATCAAAATCGGTTCAGAGACAGCTGAACTATCCATAAATATAACAATTTGTAATAAACCTGGGGCCCCAGGTTTATTAGAGAATTTTGAACCAGCCGTTAAAAATTCAAAAAAATGCTTCCTCTTTTCAAAAAGTTACAAAATAGGTATTTCAATACTTGTTGGTTATTTCTCTATCTAATCACTATTTCAACAAAGCATCACATGCACAATATTTTATTCAAAATGGTTGAAAACGATGAGTGTTTAGAGAGCGCCCTCTTACGTTTTAACGGCTCTTTTTTAATGATAACATGATCTGTACTACGTCATTTGTAATTTTGTGTTCCTTTCTAGTTATAACTACATTTGTATTAGTTTGTAATGTAATGATGCAGGTTTTGGTTACTAAAATTCAGTTTCACCAAAACTGTACTCTCCTTACCAGAACTCAACTATCCCTTTAAGTTCGACACTCAGTTTTTCATTACCTCATGAAAAATTGTGTTGTGCAGCGCCCTCTCTACCAAAACTGAACTACCCCCTTAAATGGACTGTCCGCCTTTTACAAATCGTCTGAACAGTTTCCAGTAGACGGATGAGGATAAATGTAACACACACCCAACAATTCAGATCGAACAGCCTGTAATTTGGATTCTACGAATGAAAAACAAATGCGCCCCTCCACCAAACTACCGTGACGTCCCAAAAAAAAACTATACACCTTTGGAATGGCTGCCGAATAAAAAATATATGATTCTGGGGGAAAAGTTTTATATGTATGGAAAGCTCATAAACCCAACTTTCATATGACACCAAAAAGTCCGAAAATAATTCATGCTTGGGTGAGCAACTGCTCACTTTTGTAAAGGGTATGAAAATTAGGTTGCGCAGGAATTAGCCTTCCAATTTGTGAGAGGTAAATCCTTTGGAGCTTACAAAATTGAGGGTGATATGATACATTCATGATCAACTGCGATCAGTTTGGGGTTTGCTGAGTGGAATTTCATGGTTTCTTAAACCAAAACTTTTATGCATGAGTGAACAGGAATTGCATTTTTTATTGTAGCATTGTAACTTTCCCTGGTAGACTCAGTGGTGTGTTCATGGGAGTCAGGATGGGTGATGGTACATGTTGTAATTTCCATGTTACAAACTGTTAGTTTTTTTACATCTGTGACTTTGAATAAAAACCTTCACCCCACATTTCAATTATTGTAAGATTAGTTGAACATCTCATTGATTTACTTAATACCCAGGTAGGGATTATGTAAATTGAATATTCAAATACGGTTTGTTGAAAGAAAAAAAAGAAATAAAAAAGAATAAGTAGCCGACAGCTGAATGGTGATTGAATGCTTGATTGATTATGATTGACCGTCTGACCGATTGACTGATACATTGTTGATTAAGTGATTGATAGCTGAATGTTGATTGTATAATGAATTGTCAAGATATGCACAAGCACACCCAGGCAGAGAGAGAGAGAGAGAGAAAGAGAGGGTGGGGGGGAGGGTGGGGGAGGGGGGGGGGGGGGGGAGGGGCATACATGTCCTCTTGACCCTTATCCCATCTACCCAACAAAGTCCTACCCTACATTTCTCCTCCCCTGCACCATGTACCATCACCCCGTCCTGACTCCCATGAACACACCACTGAGTCTACCATGGAAAGTTACATTGATATAATAACAAATGCAATTCCTGTTCACTCATGCATAAAATGTTAATCCCATAAACCACAAATTTCACTCAGCAAACCCAAACTCATCACAATTGATCATAAATTGGTCATAATTCATCCTCAATTCCGTAAGCTCCAAAGGATTTACCTCTCACAAATTGGAAGGCTAATTCCTGCGCAACCTAATTTTCATACCCTTTACAAAAGTGAGCAGTGCTCACCCAAGCATGAATTATTTTCGGACTTTTTGGTGTCATATGAAAGTTGAGTTTATGAGCTTTCCATACATATAAAACTTTTCCCCCAGAATCATATATTATTTATTCGGCAGCCATTTCAAAAGTGTATAGTTTTTTTTGGGACGCACGGTATATATCGGTCAATAAAGGAGTTTTACTGATTTAGCATAATATTACAACAATATTGTACTTATTCTTGTAAAGGTATTGTGAAGCCGACATTTTTAAAGGTATGTCACGGAAAAGGTCTCGAAAATGAAGAATATACAATTGCATGTAGTCAGTTTTAGCGAGAAATTGTTTGGGTTATTTTGTTCAGTATTTGCTTACGCCGTTGTTCGATCACAATCTGTGCGCGGGTGACGTATGGGTCACATGCGCCGTGAGCGAAATTTCGCACCGGGTGAATACTCGTATAATGTACAATTAAATTAATGCGCTGTGTCGTTTTATTATTTTGAAAAAGAAATTTCAAGCTCTATTTTTTCAGGCATGCTATTAAATGACATTTTCTTTGATATAAGACAATAACCTCGCAACTTTTTAAATTTGGCTTGCAAATGGCGGACAGTGCCTTTAAAAGTTTCCTTTTGGAGAAGTGAGAGCCGTAAATTGGTAAGTTCGTCATTACCCAAAAACATATTACAGTACACCCACCTGTATTTTAAAGGGATACTTTAGTGTTGGTTTAGAGAGTAGGGCCTACTTCAAGAAATATTTTTTGTGAGGTAAGTGAAAAACGAAGTGTGCAATTTGAAAGAGCACACCATTTTTTAATGACAGAATCAAATTTGTTTTATCGAAATCGGTTGAGAAACAGCTGAAATATCAATATAATAATAAATAATAATAACTGTTATTTAAATACGCTATTCACGCGGGTATCATAGCGCTTACAAATACACAAAAATACAATTATACAATCAAAAACTTACTAATTACATACATACAAAATATTAACTTAATAATCAATCACAAAGCAGGGAAAAGGTGGGTCTTTAAGTGCGATTTAAATGTAGTGATAGATGGAAACTCTCTTATTATTTGTGGTAAACTATTTCAAATTGTTGGGGGCTAATATTCCAAATCTTTTACCAAAATGAACATAATTTGAAGTGGGTATAATCAATCCAGTGGTATCTTTTGATGAACGAAGGGGGCGAGGAGGGTTATAACGTACAATACAATTTGACATATAGTTAGGGGCAGAGTTATTCAAAATTTTATAAACCATCAAACATATCTTAAATTTAATTCGTTCAGAAATGGGTAACCAATGGAGTTCATGAAGTAGAGGTGCAGATGGAGTTTTTACGGCCAAGTCCAAAAATCAGTCGGGCAGCCCGGTTCTGAATAGTTTGAAGTTGTTTCATGTCTTTGGCTGAAAGGACGGTGAGCAAGCTGTTACAGTAATCTAGTCTTGAGATGATCAGGGCCTGAACTGCGTGATGACATGTTTTCCTGTCGATGTATCGTCGAATGCGCCATAGATTGCGGAGGTGGAAATTGCAGGAGCGTGCTATATATGTGATATGTGGTTTGAGTTTCAATGTAGAGTCAATATATACGCCCATGTTCATTACTTTAGGTGACAGGGAAATATATAAATCCGATTGAAATAAAAATGGGCCCCGCATTCATTCGATCGAATTCATCGATGATTTAAGAAAAAAATAATGATATAATGCCTACACCTTTTCAACAATTTACCAAAGAGGTTTTTAAAATATATTATTGATGATTTTTAGGCTATTGAATCATTTAAAAAAAAATATATATCAATACAAATTTGTTGAAACCAAAATGTTTTTAGAAAGCACCCTTTTATGTTAAACGACTTCTTTTTTAATAACAACAGGCTCCTTACTTAGCAATGTGTAAGTTTTTCTACCTTTTGGGCATGGTGGAGTCATACCTACTATATGCAAGTATAATGAGTCCTATAATTCAGTTTGACCAGAACAGAACATCCTTATAAGGTCAATATAAATGATTCGATTTCATGATAGTCAACCTCATAATCACGCAATAACGCCATATTCCTTTTTTCCCTACTAAAGTAGTATAATGCGTAAAACTCTGACGTAAAAGTTCATAATTCATATCCCTATCATTTATTGACAAGCAATTTAGGTTCCGGTTTAGATTTCCGGTTTAAAATTAAATGATGGTATACTACAACATGTCCCAGAATTAATTACAATGCGACTTTCTGCAACGATAACTGTAAAGATAGTAAATCAATCAGAATGATATTTCAGGGTATGAAACTATAACTTATTACCTTATACATCTTGCAGAAAACCCGATTCGATTTGCTTCGGTGGTCGTGGAGAATGAGGATCTTAAAAATTGTCAATCATGTCAGATGTCCCTTCCCTCCAGTTCTCCTTACGTTTAAATATTAATGTAATGATGATAAAATAGGATTTAGTGGAGCCAATTTAGTTGGTATTTTCCACAGTAGTCAAATATCTATAGCAATACAAGTGAGAAAAAAAAGATAAGCAGCGCTCCTGGTTGGACTTGAACCAACAACCTTTCGGTTAACAGCCGAACGCGCTAACCAATTGCGCCACAGAAGCTTCGCACGTGGTGCAATTCCTTTTACATATTTGTATCCGACGTTTGGATGCTCTTTAAATATGCTCATTTATTGTTTTTCATGTTATATATCTTTAAAAGTAAAATATATTTAAATCATGTTTCTGCTTATACTTTATATTTATAATTCAGTATTATATTTGATTTGTATACCCAGTGAATTAAAAACAGTGATTTTTAATTTTTTAAAATCTAAATTAATATCTACTTTACGAACGAGGTTGTGTTAAAAGGCGTCGATGGCCGCTTGGTTGTTTCACGTGAAAGAATCCCCGCGATTTTACGTGTGTGCTTTTGCAACACATACACCGCCGATACAATTTACTACCCCGGACTTTCGGCGTGGAATATAGCTCTCGATTGGGTATATTTTTTTCTTCGAGGCACGCAGAATTAGAAGTCATTGTGCACAAAAACATTTGATGAACCTGAACTGAGGATCTGCGGTAATATTCCAAATTTGGACATTTATGCCATTTTATACTCGTTGAAATGTTTTGACGGTTACGAAAAAGAACTTAGGAGCATAATTAGGTGACTGGTTTATATTTTCAATGTGTCGTTGACTCATGAATATGAGACATTTAAGCCGTATTTTTACAATGAACTGTGAATTAAATTTGCGTTCTAATGTCGTCTTATCTGCGTAACGTATTTACTGATTTATCTGCCGCGTTCTCCTCCATGGCTCCAGGGAACATGAAATCTGACTTCATAGGATTACAGAGATCAAAACTCAACGGAAAATCGTACTCTACTCGCAAACTTTATGTGAAAAACAGTGACGCTTCTGTCGACGATTCTGTGTCGGTGGCGGAAAAGATGGACCAGCGCTCGCGTGAAGGGGCCACGCTTGCTAACAACGCGCCCGATGCTGAGCCGTCAGAAGCCCCGAGTATGAATGCCACCGCCGCGGCTGTGGTAATCGACTCCAAGACCAAGTCGACCTCCACAAAATCTGACAATGCTAAGGAACTGCTGTTGGTTGGCGCTGGTCTAGCTGATGGTGGATGTGCTATTCCAGAAACCATTGGTTCTAGGGACAAAGTAGGCTCTGAGGTTTCACATTTAAAGGTGCTTTCTATGCTTCATCTGGATGTGATCGAGCAGCAGCAGCGACAAATCCAGTTGGTTGAGAAGGAAGCACAGCGACTCAAAGCAGAAAATGATACGGTAAGCAGGATCGGATAAGACACAATTAGATGAGAAATATGAAATTGCTGATGATGAAATTCATTAACAAAACTATCTTAATTGATGTAATAAAAATAATTATTGGCACTGATCAAAATTGCAGTTTTAATAATCCAAGTCTTAATTTAAATCACCTAATTATAATATAATTAATGTTTGTATCAATTAGTTAAGTGTTTTCTTATCCGTTGGCCTTGGGAGGGTCTGCCGAGATATTTTGGTAAAAAATTGGAGCCATTTTTGTCTTTTTTGACAACTTAATTTGATGGTTTTGGATGTGCCTCGACACTGTTAAAATCACATTTTAATTTTCTTGGGCTACTTTTCTTATCGCGATGGTGTTACGATCGCTAATGGTCAACCATGTTTCAGTCGGTGCGATTATGTCGTAATTGATCGCTGATTACAAAGTCTCTCAAGGCAGTATACTTCTTGTAAGTAGTTGATGGAGTGAGCATTAATGGTGTAGCTGTAACTGATCATCGGATCGGAATTCAATCACAATCCGATCATGTCACATGTGTCATGACCAACACGTTTCCGATTATGCAGACCCCCCCAAAAAAAACTAAAACAAGAAATTGTTTTGTTTTTTATTTTTCCTTATCTGACTCTGAGCATCAGATAAAACAAAATGCAGATTTTGCTTTGTCTTGAAAGTATTTATTTTCTTCATCACTATTCAATGCAACATGGTTACAAGTTTAAAAACTTGTACATTGTAATTATTATTATATAAAATGAAGCATAATAAGAACAAAAAGGAAACAAATGGAAACAAATAAAACAAATCCATATTTTGAGATCACACACACGAACAAAGATTAAAACAAAAAAAAAATTGATCATAAATCAAAGTTTGCAGATCAAATCATCAAGGTCACTTACAGCATTGATGAGCATTCCACAAGGCCAAATGAAGACACCAAACATTTTTACAAACAATAATAACATGTTTGGATTGTACAGTATGTACGTGTATACTGAGTGTATTGCCATGGCAATTCTTGACTAGGTATTGTACCAGTCATCCAGTGAGAAAAATCCATGGGGCTGAGGGCGATTTAGACCCCGAAGTACATCACCCTGTGATAATCCCCTTTCCTCCCTCTAATCTCTATGAGCTTGACCATTTGTAGGTTGCATTCAAGAATGCCTGGATGAATTGAATGTGGTCAAGAGGTGAAGTTCAATAATGACATCATTGGTCAAATGGTGACAGGGATGACTGTAGGGAAAAAAATGAAATGTATATTTTGGGCTACTTTTCAAGCTTGCATTCTTAAAAACAGCAGTCTAAAGTTTGTTTTGCATTGAAGTTGAACTGTGCAAAATTTCCAGGGCTCCTGTATATTTGTTGGGGCTCTTCTTGGCATTTTGGGGCTAAATTGCCCTGATAGAACTAGAAAAGTATGTTCCAAGACTTCAGCAGTGCTCAAAATGACCCAGGGGTGTCGATCTGTTCGGAAAACACAATGCATTGGGGGGGGGGGGGGGGGGGAGCATTGTTTGTGAACAATAGCTCGCCCCAGTCCCACCAATGTATTGTGTTTTCCGAACAGATCGACAACCCTGAAATGACCAATGTCCCATTATAGCCCATTATTTAACTTTAATGGGATAGTTGAGTTTTGGTATAGAGGGCGCTACACAAAATATAATTTTTGTGAGATAATCAAAAACTGAGTGTCAAATTTGAAAGAGCATAACATTTTAATGACAGAATAAACTTTATTTGATCAAAATTCATTTTGAGCATGGTGGAGTTATAGTTTGTAATACAGGTGCAGGTTTTGGTTACTAACATTCAGTTTGACCAAAACTGTACCCTCTTTACCAAAACTAAACTATGCCTTTAACATACAAAATGTACATGGAATGGATGCATTTGAAATTACCTCCCAAAGACACACATTTGTCCAAAGAGTACTATCATTACCCAGTATCAGACTTCGACCCCGTTTACAGTGAGCAAAAGGCCAGGCCAGGCCGCGGCCAGGCCGCGGCCTGGGCCCGCACTGTAAACGCACGGGGCCAATTGCGCGGCCAATTGCGAGGCCAAACTGGCCGCGCATTTGGACCAGCTCTGGAGGTAGTCTCGGCCTCGGCCTGGCCCGGCCTTTTCTCACTGTAAACGCACCGGGGCCAATTGCGCGGCCAATTGCGGGGCCAACTGTTACCCCGGAAGTGAAAGGATTATTACGTCATAGGATAATGACGCCGTACCATAACAATCGAACCCACGCTTTCATGGTTCTCCTCAAATCGCCATCTCCTCATCCTCCTGTCATTGTCACGATTTTGCACTCGAAGTCGACGAAGTCGATCTTCCTCGTCCATATTCTCGTGTTGTAGGGTAGAACAAAGATTAATCAATTATTATATTAGGTACGGGCAGCTGTGATATTCGAAAGTTCGCCGTGCATTTAACATGCATAAACATAGGGAATTGGGGAAAAGATTCATTGGAAATATCCCGCGCGCGCGCGACCGGATCTACACTGTGACCCCCGGCGCGCCCCCCAAAATAATCGTTTGTTTACATGCAGAGCGCCACTACGACAAAATATTGGAAGGTTACAATGTAGGCCGCGGCCTGGCCTCGCACTGTAAACGCACAAAATTGCGGGGCCAACTCGGCCGCGGCCTGGCCCGGCCCTGCCTTTTTCTCACTGTAAACGGGGTCTTAGTTCCACTGATCACTAAATACGCTTGTGTTATCCTTTATGGTTGAATGAGTAAGGGAGGTATGTATGTCTGCTCTGCTGAGTGCTGTGTTCTTTTGAGTTTTATGTTATTCTAACATATTGATATCGATAAGTTAGAGTCAATGATGCTAATTTCCATGGTATGGACCATTTACACGCAATATATTCTAATACCCGGGAGATTAGCATACTGCCCATTCGTACACTGTACCGATCATCAGTTGAACGCTATGTGTTAGGACGCATCGGTAAGGAAAACAGACAGGAATTAATCTTTTTTTTTCTACATTTTGAGGTCTTCAAAACAACAGAGTCGGTAATTACTATGAATTATGGATCACATAAACGAAAGTTTTTTTGCATTTGCTGGTAAATTGAGGGAGAAATCGGCCGACAAAAATTGTTTTTGTTTTGGATAAGGCAAAATAAAAAAACAAACATGTTTAGCGTCCCCGCCCGCTTTTTGGAGGCCGCCTGCTTTTTTGTTTTTTGTTTTTTTTGTGTGAAAAATCCGAAAAAAATGTACATTTCGTGATTTTTTTTGGGGAAAAAATGATTTTGAAAAAGATTGTACTTTTAATATAGACTCATTCGTTATTTTGGATAAATGGGTCAGTCGGCCATTTTTTAAAAAGTCGGCCATTTTTTAAAAAGTCAGCCATTTTGAAAAAAGTCGGCCATTTTGAAAAAAAAAAAAAAAAAAGGGCCTCCTCCCTTTTTTCAAAAGAGCAGGACGCTAAACATGTTTTTTGTTTTTTTTTGCCTAATGCAGCAGGCGGAAGAGGTTGATCTCCACTCAACGCTATTGTAATGTACCTACATGTAGGTGTGGGCCCTGGTGCACAAAAATAAGAATTGAGCACCCTCCTCACTTTCACTCCTGATTTGTATGTAATTGTGATGTACTGTACATACTGCTAGTAGTAGTACACAATTCTGTATGCGATGGTTTTACAAACTTGTCCAAGTACGTTCACTAGCTATACACAGTACATTGTACAGTGGGGTGGATGGACTGATGATATTGCTATCACAAATTGGATGCAATGTTATTGTTTACATACTGTGTAGTGTAGTGTACAATCATACTTTGTAACATGCATACATGACTGATTACTTGCATACAATGTGCATGCACATGTCATATATGCATGCACATGAAGTCATGCATGCAGTTAGTCGTGTATGTACCTGTCTTAGTGGCCACCAGTCTACAGCAGCTAACCGGCCTATAGTGGCCACCAAAAGTGATCCATTGCAGAGAAAACCACTATTATGGAACCTGTCTAAAGATATCACATGTCTACAGTGGCCACTTATCATGTTTCCCTTAGGTGGTCGGTCACTGTACACAATTTGTCTGTATTCATGTACATGTACATGTAGCAAGACTGACTGCTTGCATACTGCATACATGTGCGTGTGGGACTGAATGCTTGCACGCTGTATACATATGTAGGCCTACATGCATGTGGGACTGACTGCTTGCACACTACAAGTACATGTACATGTGGAATGCACACTGTATACATGTACATGTGGGACTGACTGCTTGCACACTGTATACATGTACATGTGGGACTGACTGCTCGCACACAGTACATGTACATGTGGAATACACACTGTATACATGTACATGTGGGACTGACTGCTTGCACACTGTACATGTACATGTGGGACTGACTGCTTGCACACTGTACATGTACATGTGGGACTGACTGCTTGCACACTGTACATGTACATGTGGGACTGACTGCTTGCACACTGTACATGTACATGTGGAATGCACACTGTATACATGTACATGTGGGACTGACTGCTTGCACACTGTATACATGTACATGTGGGACTGACTGCTTGCACACTGTACATGTACATGTGGAATACACACTGTATACATGTACATGTGGGACTGACTGCTTGCACACTGTACATGTACATGTGGGACTGACTGCTTGCACACTGTACATGTACATGTGGAATGCACACTGTATACATGTACATGTGGGACTGACTGCTTGCACACTGTACATGTACATGTGGGACTGACTGCTTGCACACTGTACATGTACATGTGGAATACACACTGTATACATGTACATGTGGGACTGACTGCTTGCACACTGTACATGTACATGTGGGACTGACTGCTTGCACACTGTACATGTACATGTGGGACTGACTGCTTGCACACTGTACATGTACATGTGGGACTGACTGCTTGCACACTGTACATGTATCATGTGGGACTGACTGCTTGCACACTGTACATGTACATGTGGGACTGACTGCTTGCACACTGTATATATGTACATGTGGGACTGACTGCTTGCACACTGTACATGTATCATGTGGGACTGACTGCTTGCACACTGTACATGTACATGTGGGACTGACTGCTTGCACACTGTACATGTACATGTGGGACTGACTGCTTGCACACTGTACATGTATCATGTGGGACTGACTGCTTGCACACTGTACATGTATCATGTGGGACTGACTGCTTGCACACTGTATACATGTACATGTGGGACTGACTGCTCACACTGTTTACATTCATAAAGGATTATAAAATGGGTAGAAGAATCCCTGCATTCTGATTGGTCAATTAGCATGTAAAAGTTTTTTACTGATACATGGCTCACTTTAGTTTGATTTTCATTTATTTTCTCGCTTATTTTATAAAAACTAATGCTGCACAGGAGTATTTTGTGGATTAAAAAAAAAAAAAAAAAAAAAAAAAAAAAAATTATCATTTAAAAAAATATTTCTGTTAAAATTGATATAAATTTTTTTATTTCATCTAAAAAAAAAAAATTATTATTTTACAAATCAGATTTTTGTTTCCATTTTTTATTTTTAAATTAATATAAACAAAATTGTATAATTAAAAAAAAAAAAAAATTAAAATGTGAAATCAAATTTTTTCCCAGCCATGGGTCGGTACTTTTGCAGCCATGGGTCGGTACTTTTGAAGCCATGGGTCGGTAAATTTAGCCAATTTAGCCATTACTGGGAAAAAGTCTGATTTTCACATTTTTTCGCGCCCATTTTATAAAACAAATGCTTCACAGGCATATTTCGTGGATCGGTAAGAATTGTATGCACTCTTTTAACTTTGGAAATGGTCTAAAACCCACTCGCTGCGCTCGTGGGTTTAAACCATACCAAAGTTAAACTCGTGCATCCAATTCGTACCGATCCACTCATGCCTGTGCATCATTTGTATACTGACACATGCAAGACTGACTGCCTGCTTGCACACTGTGTACATGTAGGACTGACTGATTGCACACTGTAATGCATGCAGGACTATTGCAAGACTAGTATGCAAGACTGAATGATTGCATTCTGTATTCATGAATCATGTACATGTATACAAATGTACATGCAGAACTGATTGATTTTGCCTTCTGCATGTACAGTACATGAAACTTATATTGACGTAGAGTCAATATTCTTATTCCGCTGAGCACTTAATTTACCAAAATCTTGGCTCTGAGACCCCCCCCCTTTTTTCCTTTTCGCTAGCCTGCTAGTTTTGGGACACCATACATGAGCTTTTGGCCCCCCCAAATTTGTTTGTTTGCATGTGCATGAATCAACAGGATCTCAAGATCTTGTTTGATGCTTTCATTGAGTAGGCAATGCATGTCCGACTAGTGATTGAAAATCTTAAAAGAAATCATGAAATAACAAAAATATTTTTGGGGTCATTTAATGGTTTATTTTGTTCATGTGTGGACGTTTTACTCTGGTTTTGAAATGGTTCAATTTAAAGGGATCTTGTAACTTTGTTGACATGTGCAGTATTGTGCACAAACTGGCAAATGGTTGATAAAATGAGTATTTCTGTGACCTGATATGTCCACTGAGTGATATGTAAAAGTTTCCATGGTAAATGAATCTATCGTAATGATATTCAAACTCTTCAATCATACATATCTTTTTAAGCGAAGAGAAATTGTAGATACTGAAAGCTGTTCCATGCTTCTATTGGTATTACACATACAACAATTAAAGGGATCTAGTAACTTTGTTGACATGTGCAAAAAGTGATGAATGGTTGATGCAATGTATATTATTGTTATCTCATATGTCCACAGGGTATTGTGTGAACATTTCAAGTCAAATGGACATTGCATGGCCAAGTAATGAGCGAAAATGCAAAGTGATATATTCAATAACTCACTGCACTCACTTTGTACACAGAAGAAAAACTCGCCCAGAGTTTTTCTTATCTGAATACTTCGATCGTACATGTATCTTTGTAACGGAAAGGGAAATTTGAAAAACCGAAACCTGTCCTATGATTTTATTGTTAATACGAATACAACAAGGTATGAGGGAACCGCTAGAATGAAAATTTTATTTTGAGGATTTGGACAATGTATGCTAGAACCACTGGAGTTCTAGTAAGTTTTGAGGATTTTGTCATTGTTACTAGAACTCTAATGTAGAACTGTTTGGGGTAAATTTGTTGTAAGTAAACTATATTTTGAATTTTTGTTTGTTGCCCATAGCTGAAGAATCGTTTGGAGCGCATGACCAGAAGAACCCATCTGGCTGAGAAGACTGAGCACACTAACCCTGTGGGAAGGCCAAGGAAACTGCAAGATTCTCCAGCTCCAAAGAGGTATAGATTAACGAAGCTGTGACATAATAATAATTTTTTTTTTTTAGAATTTCTCAATTTGAACTGCATTTTCCAAAAAAGCCTGCAAAATAATGCCCAAAGGTTGAAAATTAATCAATTATGTGACGTATTGGCTGAGATATGACCACCCAAATAGATAGATTTCAATAGGAAATGAACGTTATGCTCCCCGGGGAGTTGAGGAAGTACGCAATATCATTGTGTGGGTTTGAAATGTACCTGATGACCATGGGTAATAATAATTAAATAATTATTTAAGAGCAGTAGAGAATATATTTATAGTACACTGTAGCTGCGCTATATAAATGTTCATATTATTATTATTATTACCAGAGCAAAATAACAGTGATTTCCTATATTGAAATGTTTTCATTCGGATGGGCATATCTCGGCTAATACTTAACATATAATTTCGATTGATTTTGAACATTTGGACATTATTTTTTATGCTCTTTCGGAAAATGAAGTTCAAAATTGGATATTCTAAAAATTTGTTTTTGATGATGTCAAATCAAATTGAGTATTCTATATGAAGTCAACTAATATCTTCTCCTTTGCCAGGTGTGTCTTTCCTTTCCATTTTTCATCTAATAAGCAACATGTCTAACAGAAACAAAATGAAATTTTTTTCTGTCAGAAATTGATATAATATGGCATTTATGCCCCAAGATGAGATTTTTCCTCAATTTTACTTCTTTCAAAAGCATAAGTTGGCTGCAGATCCATGCCTTGTATAATGCTAATGCTCTTGTTCAGAGATTTAAAGGGAATTCATGAAAAGATCTGGTCAAATGGACTTTAGTTGCTTAATAAAACCTATTAAACCTATTCAACCATACTCTATTAGGAGGAAGAAATATCTGCATTCAAACCCAAATGATAAAAAATCAGCTTGGGGAAAGTGAGAGGGATCACTGAATGATGATAAAAGTAACGGTGATCTGATATTATAATGCTATTCACCCGAGTATCAAGCATGCTCCTTTATCATTACATCATATTACATCATAGACAGACACAATTTGCAATCATTCCTGCACACATTTACATTTAAGTTTACATTTTCCACTGCCCAGGGAGTATTCAGCCAGTTGCCTGTCAGGCACACACAGTTCAAAGGAACCACATTCCCATCCTTCCGGGTCCCTAGGGAGCAATAGTTGATACATTATCTTGCTGAAGGACAAACTAAGTGGGCATGCACTTTTAAAAACTTTTATACTAGTAGTAGCATGTTTCTAAGCTAAGTAGGTCAAGGCTCAATAAGTAAGCAGCTTCACATTTTTGTGTATGAGCAGAAAATACCAGAGGGTTGAGTTGGACACACCAGTGGGGAGCCCCAACAAGCCAGCGTCAGGCCGAGGGACGCCACAAGCCAAGGACGGCAGCACAGACAATCTCAACTCTAGCGCAGACCTGCGGCGCCGCCAGCAGCAGCAGAGGCGGGCGGAGAAGCTTGCGAAGAAGGAGGAGAAGAAGAGCGCCACCAACAGGCAGGACAGCAAGGAGTCACGTGACTCCAAGGAGGAGGAGAAGTACCATCGTACGGATGTGATGTACCCGTGCCTGAGTGACCTGCGGCTTCCGGAGCAGGACCCAGACTTCCCTGAAGATGAAGATTCCGTCCAAGGTTAGTCTTAACAATGCTAGAAATTCAAATTATTTTTTTTTTGCCTTGTGGCCCAAGTAAAAAGAAGATTGTTCAAATACAAGTGGCCCAAAGCCTTAGTCGGGTAAAAAAAACTTGTTGACAGGCAAAATATGACTCAAGCCCTGTAAAAAAGTTAAAAGTTGGTCTAGTAGTGAAGAGACAAAATGCCTCTCGACAAAGACCATCTTTATATAGAAAGCTGTTTAAAGATCTGAGGAGATAAAATAATGTGCAAGTCAGCATACAGAACAGTTTAAATTTAATGAGGAAACGGAACAAAAAAGAAAATTTATTTTGTTCATTATCTGGTTGCAAAAAATAAATGATATTATAATCATAAACGGGGAAGAACAAACTTTATTTTCCTGTCGCAATTTTAGTAATTGGTATTGTAGTCATGACCAACTAATTGTTCATATGTGCTTTGGTTTCAGATAGTGAACTTTAATATTCCCATGTAGCACGTCTAATTTTGTTGGTTTGTCTGCTTTGCTTTCAGTTCCTTCTTGGAGGATTGTGACCTTTCAGCCTGGGTGTAGTTCAGATACTACAGAGGTAAGTTTTGTTTACAATATTTGATCGCTCTTTAGAATACACTAATGATAAAAATGAAATTATAGAAAGAGGCAGTGATTTTACAAACAGTATGTTTTCTGAATAATTAAAGATTTGTTTAAAATTAAAGTTAGAAAGTGAGTAAATGTGTGTAATGTATGTCACTCTCTGCACATCTTATAGACCAATTTGATTACAAGCCTATAGTACTCTAGCGTCCGCCATAACTTGAACATGTCTACATGCATGCCAAACAAAAGTTTCCAACCACTTTGCTTTGTTTAGAAAGGAATAATGCACCTGACATGTTGCATAGCGGTTCAAACTTATTCAAATCATTTTTTGTTGGATGCTTCTTGGATGCTCCCAGTTGAAACTGACTCGGCTTACATTCTTCTTGAAATCAAATCTATCTATTGTGAAAACAATTATTCAATTTGTTAAATGAATTGAATGACACTTTCCTTTTATGATATCGATTGAACAATGCAGCCCTGTGATGAAACCACGTTTGAGCAGCGACACAGCAAGCTTGAGCACGATGAGCGGAAGCGCAAACGCTGGGACTTCCAGAGGATACGAGAGCTGCGCGAACACGAACGACTCGTCAACAAGCAGAAGCAGCGGGAATATGCCCAGTGGGGGCATATACTTACTACATTCTATCCGGATGACAATGATGGTAATTAATAGGAACGTTTGTCATGAACACAAGTTTACTTACTACATTCTATCCAGATGACAATGATGGTAATAAGACCATCCAATTTGAATCTAAATACTTTTACATTATCCAGGGATCAACACTAACACACGTTTTCCTGTGGCCATGAGCCAGTACAATTTGACATCGGGTAATCAACAATTTGTTATGAAAGTCATCTTTCGGCATCCTGATTGGGCAGTTTTGATTTTTAACCTGACAATAACAGAATGAGAATATCTTTTATCATTCCATAATCAGCCTCATCTCTATCTAATCATGATTTTTCATCAGCAATGGAGTGAGATTTTGAATAGGAAACATTTAACAAAGTAAAATCTAATGTTTCAGCCACATTCCATAGTTACATAACCATTACAAATGGGGCATTGGATTGACTGTTCATGTTGGTTGTACTCGTACATTATTTTCTTGATATTTTATAAAAAACAAATCAAATCACAATCTCTTACCATCTGTTCATCTTCCTTATAACCACATTTAATGTTGAACGTGTCTCGCATTGTTTATCCTTAATACAGCTGAGCAGATAGAGATGTGCGAAACTATTCCCTTGATCACATTTGGAGTGCAAGTTCCGGTCATAAAACCCAGGTGAGAAAAGGATCTTATTCAATTATGGGGCCATTATGGGGTCAAAGGTCAAATGAAGACCTCGTCGGGTGAGAGTGAGAAGGAGGTTAAGTCGATTTGTGGCTGAATTGAGTCATGCATACCATCTCGTAGGCAGGCACCTTCTGTATGTGATGCTAAATTCTCAATTATACCTAATTTTGGAAACATAACAAATAAAAGAGCTACAGTGTATATTGGCTTTCTACTTTATTCATGATAATCTCTCAAGAAAAACAAACTGACTTTATCAACCAACAGTCAACCTTACCTCTGTTTAACTTGAATACATGTAATATTGGCTCAATAGTAGGTGAAATGTCAGTAGTTGTATTAGTATTGTGACCTTGACTCGCAACAGGATAGGTTCACCCAATAATAGAAACAAAGTTTGTTTGCCATGTGGCCCAGTTGGCCAAGTAAAATCAAATGTTTTTCAAATTCTAGTGACCCAAAACCTGAATCAGGTGGCCTTTAACAAAGAAAAACATTATAAATTCTGTTATACTTGGTTGTCCGTTCAGGCAAGTGAAAATTAGCATTAATGCTATTTGGTGTCTCAAAGCTAATTTTAAGATGGGGTTAATCTGCCAAGTTGATCATGAGTGTGGGCCAAGGAGGGGTGGGTTTGTGTTGTATGTGATTGATGGTCTAATGGTCTGGTAATTAAACAGTTTTGGCAAAGATCTTGTTTGAAAACATGGGCCACTTCTACACACCATGGGTTTCAATTTTCTGTGTTTGCATCTCCCTCATATCCCTAATAATCAATTTGCCACGATATTTTCAAGGACTATTTTCCAGAGGTTTTTTCTGAAATTAAAATTTGAGACTTCAATCCTCTACCAATGTTGTAAGATTCTTCTGAATGATATGTGATAGTTTTATAGAAAAAGAATGCTGTTTGCCTAGTGAAAAAAGTGAAAATCAGATTTGATCACCTATTGCAAATTGGTATTGACTACAATTGAAAGGTGTACAGGGACGCTTTTCATTCGGTCATTAATATGTCAATAATTAGGGGGACATTGGAAAAACCAAAACCCATTTAATTCTGCAGTTACCATAAACCAAACAACATGGTACAAGAAAACTGAAAGCTCCAAGTGAGTTTGGTTGAATTTGACAAAGTAAATGGATCACTTTAACTTTGAGACACTGATTGCAGTGTGTATCCGTTGAACAGGTTAATAATAATCTTGAAAAGTGCTATGATAGCGAATAGCGCTATATATCCATAAACCAAGTGGATGTGGTGTGGCAAGATCGGTAGAGCGCGCGCTTTCCGATCATGAGATACCGAGTTCGAACCCTGCCCACTGCCTTTGTCCTTCAGCAAGACAATTTATCCACAATTGCTGCTCTCTACCCAGGTGTATAAATGGGTACCATGGTCGGGTGTTAATTAGCCTTAGCGCCATCATCAGTGGCAGCTCGGCTAATATGCTCCCTGGGGAGTTGAGAAAGTATGCAATATCATTGTGAGGGTTTGAAATGTACCTGATGACCATGGGTAATAATAATGAAATAATTATTTAAGCGCTTAGAGGCTCTTTGCAATTTGCGCTATATAAATGTCTATTATTATTATTATTATTATATCAAATAACCCTTATATTCTTATTACTACTTTGCTCCCCTTGCAGTGAGTTTGAGTTGCCGTGGTTTGACGCCAAGGATCGGGAACGAGATGAGCAGAGGCGAAAGACGCGAAGGAGATCGAGTCGCAGATAACATCTGATCTCATCCCATCCCTAGCACGCACTGCATCCCCTTCTGTAAAGCCAAACTGAGATTTTCATGGTACTTCTCTGTCCAAACTGTATTCTGTAACTTTAGAGATATTGTATGTAAACATAAAGCCCTGAACGATTTGATATTTGAGTGTACAAGGATGATGCCAGACACAAATCTGAATACAAGCCCCAGGGGGTGTTCAATAAAGAGTTGCGATCAATCACAAAGTTGCAATGAAACGCAAGTCAGAAAATATGCACATCTGAGCCAATGAGATTTGCACATTTAGGCACATTTTCTGTCTTGCATTAAGGGGGTAGTACTGGTACTTTTTTAGCTATACCATATCTTTATGGTCTTCTCAACATGAATCCAGCATGAAATGCCCTGAGAAATAACTATAAATGCATTCAAACATCATATTTGCATATCGTTATTGTACACATACAAATAATGGTTATCTTTACTTGCATTTTCTGTAAAAAGTCATTTTTTCACACTTTTTTTCTAAAAACTTCACTATTTATCATTCAATTTGGATAAAAATTGGACAGGATGTTGGGCTCATACCATTGCACAATATGATGATGGCTTTTTTTTTTTATAGCACTATCACATTCCAAAATATATCAAAAAGTTCAAGTTTTTAAAATGAAAATCTGGTAATTCGCATAATTAATTAATTAACCAAATATTATGCATATTTTCAAAATTTATTTCATCATATGATGGAGATATAGTTGGATAACATACCAGCCAAATTTGGCTTCAATCCAGTGATAAACATGAGAGGAGATAGAGTTTGAATAATTGTCTTTGTTTTTCTTTATTTTTTATTTTTCACTAATTTATGCTAATTTATTCAAAAATGAAAAGTGTTTGGCGGATAAAATTGGGCAAAATGAAAGTATGTATATTAAAAAACAAAAAAAACAAAAACAAAATGGCTACAATAGTCTTTGTAATTCCTTCAGAATCATATTGATAAAGAATGTGCTATTTTAGCAAATAGTACCAGTACTACCCCCTTAATTCGCAACTCTCCACAGATGCAACTCCACCAACTCTGAGATAAAAAAATTTAAAAAAACAATTTCATAACCAGTACTCAATATTATCTTCAGTCATGACTAGAAGCTATGTTCTATTCATGTATGTATTCTATAACGTTAGTGATATTTTTCAGACTGGTTCGAGTGATAAGTTTTGCCAATATTATTGTAGGAGATATTCTTCCCCCCCCCCCCCCCCCCCCGCCCCACAAAAAAAAAAAAATAAATAAAAAATAACGAAAAGAGAGAGAGAGAGCAGGGTACCAAATTATTATTCAAACTACATTGCATTACTACTTTGTAAATACTTTATTTTTGTGTGTTTGTACATAGTCTTCATTGTACAGTGTAAATGTACTATTTTTCCTCTCGGCTTGACCATGTTTCTCTAGCTATGTTTTTGTACACAAGGCTTCTACTGTAGTATTTGTTTCTGACACATCAAAGCCTAGACGTGTTGTGATTTGATGACAGCATCTGGTTTTTTGACGATCATGTTTGTTTATGACGGCATTTATATCAGAACATTACTTTATAGATCATCATGTTTGTAAAATATCATACTTAATTATGTGTTACCCTGAGTTGTACATTTGTTTGTTTGAGATAATGTTATTGTTCACGGTTTTGTTATGTGTAAAAAGTTGGTTACTATCCCAGGCCGTGTTTCACAAAGATACTAATTGGAACTTGAATTGAATTGAATTGAATTGAATTGAATTGAATTGAATTGAACTTTATTTAATTCTAAGCTGAACTGAAAATTATGGTAGGCCATTTGTAGGCTTGGAATAAAACATATTCAAAAGCAAACAAATGCAGTTATTTGAGACTTCTAACAAATTTATGTCAATAACTTCAAGGCCCCTTGATAATACCAAATATAACTGTTTTTTTAACAAAATGTATGCCTGTTGAGAAGAACTGTTTAAAAAATTGTACAAAGAAACTAACGGCTTTCCATAATAGTTAGGTCCAACTTGGAATCTTTGTGAAAAAACCCCAGTATCTCGTGGGATGGGAGGGGTGAGGTTTTGAAGTGTTTTGGTATGGAAGGAGTATGTATTGTTAAACAAGATTCAAGTCTTTATGCATTTGAAATACATCAGATTATTGGGAAAAAGATTCATCTGCCATTTAAAAAATGACAAATTGAATTAAGTCGTTAAAGCTACATGTTCACAGCCTTTCCCAATCCAATCAATCCCATAGTTTAAACCAATGCTAAGCAACATTTAATCATTTGAACAATAGTAGATAAAGAATGGTCCCAAACGTCACATGAAAATCACATGAAAATTGTTGATTGAGACAGAGAAGGGCACTAAGTTAGCTTTCACTCTTCAGATAATCATGATTCAAGTTTGGTAGCCAAATATAGTTCTCTTTTATTTTTGATAAATAGTTCCAAATTTAGAAATAAATTGTTGACTAAGAACTTGGCCTCACATAGAGAAAGCTATTACCTACAACTCAATTTATCCACAAATTGATGCAACGCCTTTCTCACCATCCCCCGACTAAATGATCTTCAAGTTGAATCTTTATCAATTGTAAATGTATCTTGTGGTAAGGAATGAATAAATGAGCAATGATTCCAACTAAATGTCCAGTACTGCAAATGTTCAAGTAAACATTAATTAAGTCCTGGTAAATTCAACTATAGTGTTTATATCATGAATTGTGTGTACATAGAATACTTTTGTAAACTTACTTTAATTTCCAGTGCAGTAAACTATTGATTAATTGATGATGACAATTGTGGACCAAATTTGAATTTTTAAAGATAAACACTAGCGACTGTAATATAAATGACAAAGTTCTTATTTTTTTTTATGACCAGTACAAAGTGGTTGTACAATATGTTGAAGTTAGAATGCAATGTATTCCCAATCATAATACAGTACATTACTGTAGGTTGTAAGCATTGTTATGAAAATATGCGGAAATGTGATGAGCCAAATATTCTCCTCATGATTGCAATTTCAGTCCAAAAGTATGCTTGTATGACAGTTATGCGGTCTGCTATCCTATCACATGCATCGATTCTGATGGATTGTAAACATTCACCAGTAATAAAGATACATTAATTGTAATTGACTATGAATTTGTTGGTTATTTGCATTTTTAAGTTGTAGAAAGTAGTGTTTAGTCTTAACTTGATGTTCACAGATGATTAAGGGGAAATTGTAGGACTTAAATTAGTTGTATAGCTCTCAAAATGTTACAATGCCTTTGCTGTATCCCAACATGTTTAATACAATGTGATACATATAGCCGAGTCTTTTGTGAATTCTAGGTAAACACAAATGTATAATAAGAGATTCAAACTTTATACAACACACTGTAAATATCAATAATTTTGATATAAAAGCATGTCTTTGATATGAAACTAGGGAACTATGTATGAATTTGAAATAATTGCTGCTTCTACTTGTATGTATGTACTGGCTACACAGTCGGCCGTAGAGTGCACAATATATAGCAGACATATTGAATCGTTTTGGTTTTGTTTATAATTCATCATAACACAACCAGGGCTCATATTCATGAAACCTTGTTAGCTTAGTTTCATGCTACATGAAAGTTCACTTTTGATGCTAAGGCTAATTATGGGCTTGTTAGTTGCCCACTACGGTAGCTGGGTAAGCCTTTATCTACTATTCAAGTCAAACCTAGTTGTCAACTAAAATTACTACCATGATGTAGATTCGGATTCATCCAGGAAAGAGTTCATAGAATCAAAACTAAATCTCTTCAACTGGACTTCCTATTTTGGGAGTAGTACAGTTTCACAACCTATCCAGGTTGCTTCTTCAGCTAAACTGGCTTGGGTAGAGAAGATTACTGGTGAAAGCTGTTGGAATCACTGAGCTGAGTAATCCTCTATTGTTTGGGATTGTTTAGGCTTAGAACAAAACTAAGCTAGCAGGATTTCATGTTCATGTAAATCAGCCCTGGTAATTGCATACAATGATCACGCACAAATAACCTTAATATGCAAATTTTGTTTTAATGATATGGTATACTTGCAAAATCCTACATGTTTTAATACAGTCATCCTTGCATAAGTCATATCCGTTGTGATTGCAGAACAGAATTTAGAGAATATCAACTTGATGTGGGTAAATAAGAAATGAAGAAAACAGAACAGAATGACCCTTTAGCATAGCCAATATTCAACTTATGCAAGCTTGACTGTATTCATGCAAACAGGTTTATTCAAAGCTGGATACCGCAGAGTGTGTTGGAACGTTAGCAAGTATTAGAAGTCATAGTTAATCAAGAATACTTCAACCTTTGGGTTTTCTTTGCTATTTATATATCATTTGTTTCTTCTTTTCTACTTATTCAAAAAAAGGGAAGGTACATGTATGTTCGTTTTAGTTGAAGCAGACATAATCAGGAATGGTCAATAATGATTGGTGTTTGTGATATCCTCTTTCTCCTCGTTGTTGGATATGTTCAAAGTTTATTAAAGAATTGTTCATGTTCTTGTTGCTAGCAATTCTTTATTGTTTGTCTTTATTTGCAGAGTTTTGTAATATCCCTTATTTCCTCAGTACCTAGTTATAATTTGTTTTGGGGAATGTGTGTTCTTATTTACATGTACTGCAGTCAAACCTGTCTATAGCAACCTGCCTGCCTATAGTGGCCATCAAAATTTACCTCCTAGGAGGAAAACAATGTTATGGAACCCGTCTGTAGAAGTTACCTTTTTACAATGGCCTTTTTTCCCTGTTTCCCTTTAGGTGGTCACTATACACAAGTTTGACTGTGGTAAATTGTATCTGTATTTGAATAATTGTGAGGGTGTTTCCACTTGGCATGTATGCTCCACCAAGTTAGTAGGCACATGAAGCTGAAATCGGTACAAGGCTATGATGTGTGTGGGGGGGGGGGGGGGGGGGGGGGTGGATTTATATACAGTGGAACCTAAAGCTCTGATTAGGCATAACCCTCTTGCTGTTCCCCCATCCCTGAAATTACAAGATACCTGGGCCCATATTCATAAAACCCAGATAGCTTTATAGTTACCTGCTAAGTAAATTTCAGATCATACAGTTTAGTGAGCAACAAGACAATTTTCTGGTTCCCAACTAGGGTTTACTGGGTTAGCATTAGGTACCTGCCGAGTTAACCATAGTAACTAAAAGATAAGATAATTTGTTTAATACTTGGAAACGTCATCCAAAATTAAACTTACCATCAAACTAAGTTGGCAGGGTTTTATGAATATGGGCCCTGGGCTACGTAACAAAGATTAATTGTGAATCTGGGCCCATATTTATAAAAGCCTGCTAGCTTAGTTTCATGCTTAGTGTATTTTGATGTGGCAATGTATCAAACACACAATCTTTTAGTTACTAACTAGGGTTTACTTAGTAGGTATCTAAGGCTAACCCTAGTTGGTGACTAGGAAAACTGTTTCCAGCACACTAAACTGTACAATTTGAAATGCATTTAGCATGCAACTAAGCTAGCAGATTTTACAAAGATGAATATGAGCAAAGAAAGAAAGAAATACAAAATACAACACAGGAATGGTATTGCTCTATTTTCATATTTCGTATGCATATGTAACAACAATCACTGAACAAAAGCCAGCTACAGCAAGACTAATTAAATGACTCCATGTACTAATGTCAGAAGCAAAAGGAACAAGACCCAAGGCCACACTAGCTTAGATCCATCGGTATCCTGATAGCTCACAGAGTTAATTGGACAACACAACATTTTCTTGGTCACTGACTATGATTATCAGGGTAATTATTTATAACCTACTAAGAACACCCTAGTTGGCAACTAAAATGAAATCTTTTTGCATACTTAACCATATCATCTAAAATAGATCTTAGAATCTTAGAATGGAACTAGGCTAGTGTGGTTTTTATGGATAATGGGCCCAATACCCAGGACACATGAGATGCTATACAATGTGGTATCAACAAGCCAACGACATGTACAAATCTGGTACGAGCCAGCTACACAATCAAATGTATTTGAAATAATAAAAGTGACCATGTCACAAGAGGAAGCTTTATAACAACCGTCCCAACCTCGGAGGGTTCCCAGATGAAGCCGGTTTTCAACCTAATTTGCAAAATGTTGCACAAGTAAATTCCCAGTTTCTCGATTCATAATAACTATTATTACTCTATAACAACTACTTAACTAATAATAGCGCATCATACATCAACTAATAAATGTAGCTCATTATTTAACACACTGCTTTGGCCTGGTGATATTTCTTGGTAATTCATTTACCAAGTTTGCATATATGCAACAATTCACATAATGTGTGCCATAAAACCCTTTTGTTTACTACACAACAAATTATTTTAATTTTCAACAAATCATAATCATATGATCTACATACATGTACATGAAGTATAATGCAGCAGCTTGAATTATAACTTATGTACAGCATTTATAGTACTCTGCCTATTATGCAGAGCACTAAGCAGTGGCATATTATTATTACCCGTGGTCAGACATTAGGTACAGGTCAAACCTACACAATTATTGTGTGCATTATCCAAACTCCCTAGGGAGCATACCAACCAGCTATAGCTGCTAATAAGAGCTCTACAGGCTAATTACCACCTGAACAGTTAAGTATCCATTTATACTCCTGGGTAGAGATCAGCAATGTGGATGAAATGCCTTGCCTAATATAAATGGATATAATTGACAGGGCAACAATTGGTTCTGAAGTCGAGACATCGTGATTTTAAGTCCATGTGATCGTGCCTCAAAACATGTTCACTTATACATTTTTTTAATGAAACTTGCGTTTAATTATCCAGCGGTATCCTACTCTTATCCTATAATATTCCACAGCTCTCTTTCAAATGAGCAGGATTCTATCAATTGTAATACATGACATCATCATCATCATCGCATAATGACAAATCTACACATGTTTGGTTAGTAAAAATGGAATGGTAGTAGATTTCTTTTTAAATGTAGCATAGCATAACAATCTTTTCAATAATAATAATAAATATTGCTCCAGAATTTGAAGGGAAAACAAAAATCTTGTCTTGTCTTTGTACTATATTCAGAAGTGCATTACCACAAAAGATTCCTTTGACTACTATAAGCAAAATTTGAACATATTAATATTAACTGATATAAAATGATGAGGAAGCACATACATGTCTAGAGATGCGTTTATCAACATTTGCTAGCTGTAGAAACACGTATCGGATGGCTTTGCGCTTTATGATCTCTCGGTTAACGCGATTCTGGCTCATTTGCCTAACATAGCTTTTCAGCGTTTCAAAATGGCGAGGCTAATGATAGTGACCTATACATGTTCTATCAACTGCAAATAGTTGTATAATGGCTTGAAACGCATTTAAAAACAATGATTATGGGCCAACAATGTGTTGATAAATGCACCTTAGACTCATTGAATGAAACTTTGAATTGCATTTTGAATGCATCCCTACACTATCCATTCTATACATAAAATACATGTGATTTGACAAAGGTCGCTAATGAGGGTAATAATACTTAGAAAAGTGTGGAAATGTTAGTAATCAATAATAACTATCATACAATTATGGCTGTATATCACTATCTGCAAGTTATTTGGCACACAATGTTCACAATTCACTTTACATGACTTTAACACAGTTAAGAATAAATCAACAGGATCTTCATGTACATTTTCTGCATATTATACATCACTTTGTATATTCCTTGGAAAAACACATGGTAGTAATGATCAATTTATTTTCCACTTATTCCTATAATTAGTTTTTTGACCTTAACATGTAATTCTATGATTGGGCAGCAAGTGATCCATTGTAATGTGGATGAAATAACAAAAACATTCACTTTATTAACACCACTAAATATGATATGCATGACCGTCTGAGAGAACAGAGCAAAAGTACTGAAGAGGCTACACTGGGCAAAACAAAACTGAACATTATAAATCAAATTTTGAATTAAAACATCTGCCAATAAATTAATGACTTCTATCAGGTAATGTTAAACATTGGAAGCTAGTCAGTCACAAACAAAAAAGCTACTTGTTCCAAATTATAATAAACATTTTTACTCAACATTAAATATTCAACAAAACTGATACCAATGAATATATTGTGCTTACAATATATAACCGGAACATACTCAATATACACATTAAAATAATGTAGTATTTTCTGAACAACATGCATAATACATGTACGTTCTTTCTGTAAAGTGAAGAACATGTCCTTTACTTTTGGGTGTTAGTCTAAAAATGTTTTATCATTTAACAGTACAAGAAAAACAAATCTAAGCCTTCATACAATTCATATGAATTATACCACTGTTTCACAAATATTTAATGAAAATGCAAATGTAAGTGGAATGTTTTGTGGGAGAAGATTTGGATTTGAATTGTGATTCCTAAAAATAAAAAAAACCCAGTAAATTCATTTTATTTCTTTTTCAAATCACTGCACATATTACAAAAATGAATTCAAATGGACAACAAATGTTTATTTTAACAGAGCTATTATTAAATAAAACTAAGTCACATTAATTTAAATCAAACTGAATAGCAGAGGTTCTATACTCAAATTCATACTTATCACATAAAAGGGAACATTTTATGTCATATTTCTTTGTTTCTGCTTAAAAATCAGTGATTATTATCAAATACAGGTGGGTCAAGATAGGAATGCATATGCCAGGTATGAAAGGCCATCTTTGTCAAAAATGACATGCACTTGACAATTTACATCTTAATTTAGCTAAAGTAGTTATTTTATGCTAACAAGTAATAGCTATGGCAGTTCTTACTTTACGCCCCCAAAAAAGACAGCGTTTTATTTATTGCATAAATTAAGACATTGCTTTTGACTCAACATGATAAATCCAGCCATCAAGTCCATGTATTCTTTGACATGAACTGTCCTTCACAGGATATTAACTGCTTCTTTCTTTCTTTGTTTGCTCCGGTCACCTTATGAAGTCTCTGCCCCTGTCTCTGTCTCTGGGAGAACGTATGAGATGTCGTCCCACGGGTGGCGGTACAGACCCTGCTTCAGACGCTTCTGGTCCAAATAATGACCTGCAAAGATACCAACATAAACACATACCATTGTCATCATGGGTTGGACATTTCATAGGGAACCACCACTCCCAAATAGTATTCTTATGTTATATTGATTTGCTCCTGTCAACTCATGAAGACTCTGGGAGAACGTATGAGATGTCGTCCCACGGGTGGCGGTACAGACCCTGCTTCAGACGCTTCTGATCCAAGTAATGGCCCGCAAAGAAATCAACATAAGCACAAATTATATTATTTGTTAAGAAATTAAAGTGAGGCCTGTAAAGTGTCAGATATTGCCCAAAATGTCATTTGAGACTTCAATCCTGTACCAAAATCATTGTAAGATATGTCCGAATGATGTGTGAAAGTTTCATTGAAAAAGAACACTGCTTTCCTGGTTAAAAAAGCGAAAATATGCGTCAGCTTTTACAACGGACGTTTATGAGGTTTATGACCGTTTGTTAACGCTTTCGAGCTGAATGATAGATATCGTCATACTAAAGGGGCATTTGAAAAAATCTAACCCTATTTTATTCTTCTCTTACCATAAGCTAAACAACAAGGTAGAAGAGAAACGAGGAAGCTCCAAGTAATTTTCGTGGTGTTAGACACTTTACAGGCCTCACTTTAACCAATTCACTTGATATAGCACATTATAACTCTATGGGAAATGAACTATCTCATAGGCAAGGGGTTAATTCTATATTTATTTAATTGCATTTAAAACATTGCTATATTTGAAGATTGCATTTATTTTTCAAACACAAACTTTGATGCAGTAGAGTATTTAATTGTGACATCACAGCTATTGATAATCAAAGGATAATCAAAGATCCAAATGTCAGGCAAGCCAAACTATGTGGCCAAGCAATTGTCAAGAAGGCAATCTTACTGTGTTATAACAAAAGAATATCATGTTGTTACTTTGGCAGAGCCTGGTTTAGCAAGCCAACATGTGAGACATTGTTAAGAAGGAAATCAGTCGGCTCCTAGCCAAAATCAAAGCCTAAATAAAAATAAAAATTTTACTGCATTTCATAAAAAGAATGTCATGTCACATCTTCAGCACAGGCCTTTTATTATGTAATCATTTAATTCTACTTACCGATGAAGCCCATGCTGCGTCCAAGCACAAACAAACCATTCAGGACTCCGATGTCTACATATTCGATCGCTTCCTCACTAGAAATAATAATAAAAAGAATAACAACAAATACAAAATGTGAAAGACTCTAATCAATATAATCGTACTATGCTGATGACTACTATACATGTATTAAAGGGATAGTTGAGTTTTGGTATAGAGGGCGCTACACAAAATAATTTTGTTGTGAGATAAAGAAAAACTAAGCGTCAAATTCGAAGGAGCATACAATTTTAATGACAGAAAAAACTTTATTTTATCAAAATCGGTTCAGAAATGGCTGAAATATCCATAAACATAACCATTTGTAATAATTGTGGGGCCTCACAATTATTCGATCATTTGGAACCAGCCATTAAAAAAATCTAAAAAATGCTTCCTCTTTTCAAAAATTTATAAAAGAGGTTTTTAAATATTTGTTGATTATTTCTCTATATAATCTCTATTTTAACAAAACATCACATGCACAATATTCAATTCAAAATGGTTGAAACCGATGAGTGTTTAGAGAGCGCCCTCTTGAGTTTTAACAGCTCTTTTTGAATGATAATAGGCTTTTTACTTAGTAATTTGTAATTTTGTATTCCTTTTGAGCATGGTGGAGTTTGTAATGTAATGGTGCAGGTTTTGGTTAATAAATTCAGTTTGACCAAAGCTGTACTCTCTTTACCAAAACTCAACTATCCCTTTAATCTTTCACCTACAAGAGTTATTCTTTATAGACACTGCTATTAAAACACTAATTAATTAATAAATACAGCACAGCATTTCCTACACAGTCAAAGGGTAATCAAAACTACTGTGGCAGAAGGGGGTTCATACACCGGCATGAAAATAAATACCATATTGTAGGTCAGAGCCTCATTTCCAATTAATAGATATTCCTAACTTTTGGAATACTATTTGAAAACAAGAGAGAGCTACATTTGGATTCTACAATGCTCCCAAACTTTCAAGATAATTTTCCCTGAAGCAGAAAAGGTAACTTAGCATATTTCTCTTTCTCAACTGATGAGTGTTATTGATAAATAATAGACTTGTCTTACGGAGTGAAAGCACCACTGTTCCTGAAGAGGTCTACCATAGCCACTCCTATCACACCATCCACGTTAAGGATCAGGTTGGGTTTCTGCCAGAACAAAATGGGGAGGAAACAAAGACAATAATAATAATAATATATAACATTTACCATATTTGCTGGTGTATAAAAAACCGCACCTTTTTCCTGACAGAAGTACCCCAAAAAAAGGGAGTGCAGTTAATACATGACAATAGTTTATGGACAGGAAAAGCTTGATAGGATTTTCTGTTGTTTCGCTCCAATCAGACACAAACTTTGGTTTGTAGTTTGTGTTTTGTGTACTAATTAGATGGATCTTTGACTGCGTGCAGTCGAAATGGATGCCTCCGCCATTGCACGTTCTTTATGAGCACAGTCACCTTTGACCTTGTGACCCTTTAAATCTAATAAGTTCATTGGATCCTCCAGATACATACATGTGCCAAGTTTAGTGTCAAAAACTCAATTGGTTCATGAGATATCGTGATAACAAGCTATTTTTGCAGGTATGAGCCCTGTGACCTTTGACCTCATGACCGGTAAATCTAAACAGTTCATTGGCTCCTCAAGATACATAGATGGACCAAGTTTGGTGGAAATCCGTCAACAAGTTCTTGAGAAATCGCGATAACGAGAACGAGACATACGTACAGACGTACAAAGAAATAATTTTTTAAAGCGCCTTTTCAACCAAAACTGTACTTCCCCTTTAAGTTTGCAATCTTTCCAAACTTGTAATCTGTGTACTAACCTTAGCTGTGGTGATCTTCTCAACCTCAAGGGCATAGTCCAGCAGGGGGCAAGCGGGGAAGTTCTTCTTCACAAAGTCCTTCAAGATCTCCACCCTCTGATCAGGATTGTTCAGCTGCAATGGCAAATAATAATAATAGTAATAATATATGATTATCATTATTACAAATAAAGAAGAGGGGGAGGTGGTGGTGATAATGAGGATGATGATAATGATGATAAGGGGGAAGAGAAGGAGCATTTACGAGAATGAAACTAGTAACAATAATAAAAGTAATAATATTAAGTATATTAACATAATCATCATATTACTTCTACTGCTGCTGCTGCTACAACTATTACTTCTAACAATAATAACATACACACATTTATCAATAATAATAATAATAATACAAACATTTATATAGCACAGCTACTATAAATATATACTCTACTGTGCTTAAATAATTATTTGGTTATTATTACCCATGGTCATCAGGAACATTTCAAACTCACACAATGATATTGCTTACTTTCTCAACTCCCCGGGGAGCATACTAGCCGAGCTACTGATGATGGCGCTAAGGCTAATTAACACCCGACCATGGTACCCATTTATACACCTGGGTAGAGAGCAGCAATTGTGGATTAATTGTCTTGCTGAAGGACAAACGCAGTGGGCCTACACAGGGTTCGAACTCGGGATCTCCTTGCAATAGCGAAAGTTCGCATCTAGATTGTATATATTAAAGATGAACTATTATCAAATTGTACTGGTCTTACAAATGACTCACCGATTTGACTCTGTGGCCGATACCCATGATGAGTTTGTGCTCAGCGCGCATCTTGTTGACAAAATCGTTTGGGATGAGGTTTGTGTCAAAGGCCTCACTGAACTGCTTGGCGGCCGCGTCCAGGGCTCCTCCAAACCGGTCACCCTATGGATACAGAGTCAGGAAATAATCAGTAAATCAAGGTAGCTTTGTATGCAACCAATCAGTTTTGTTTGATAAAGTTTGTCAAATGTAGAGTATTCCATTGTGTATTTGTGTAATATTGTAAAACTCATATATGAAAACTCATGTAACAAAATACATTTTGGAAGGGACAATACAATTCACTTTGAACTTGAAACCTTTCTATGTCAATGATTTATTTTGTCCAGTTTTCAGCCAGCATATTGATAGAGATGCACATCATAAAAGCCCTCTAGGGAATAGAGATCTTGCAATGCATAACTCGCTATAAAAACATGTACTAATCAAAGTACAGAATTTAAAATTTCATACTCTAAAATGCACAACCAAAAATAATGGGTTTGTTACTGTTTTTCTCATTCCTGGGGCCACTAAAATTTGAGAAAAATCTTACTTGCCTGACTAGGCTACAAGGAAGAATTTCATTTCTTGTGTTGAAATGCCTGGACTAACCCATCAAGGACGAGAGCTATTTCAAGGCAAAATTGATCATTATTTTCCTTAACAAATTGGCAACTCCAAATTTTGTTCTACATGTACATGTTAATGACATAAAAATAGGTGGAAAATATTTAGTTATTAGAATTTGAGACAAATTTGAAGTAACTTTGCAGTGAAGTTGCCAATTTGAGCACAAAAATTGCTTTTAGAAATATGTCAATGTGGTGCCAATTTAAGGATGTTCCTAAATTAAAACACCTATGCAATAATTACAAATCATAAAACGATAATGAATGCAGGTAGAGTAACAAAGTTGGACTAAAAAATAAAGAGAAATTTATGCTCTTTCTCCTTGCACACTTAATATAACTTGTTATCTTCTTGCTGAAGTGTAGGACTACCAAACCACAAATATGTGGGCCATCGTCCTTGATGGGCTAGAGGAGCTGACTTACGATTGTGAGAAGTCCTGAAGTGAGCGATGAGATGAGATCCTTGCCAGCTCTGGCTGTGACGATGGTGTTGTGAGCACCCGACACTGCAGGGCCGTGGTCGGCTGTCACAATCAGACACATCTCAATGAACTTGGTCGCAAACTCAGGTAACCTAATAAAGAGTTGGGGAAACAATCAAAACATCTTTTAAATCTATAAATCCATCACTATGAATATATTCCTAGAGGGCAAATCGTCATCGCCACCATCAGTATCAGCACCATCCACATAATCACCATTACCATAACATCAATATTATCACCACAGTCACCATCTAAATCTGGATTAGATCAGTTTATAATATTAGTAATGTCTAACTTAAAGCTCATTTTTCATAACTTTTTTTGTATATCTATATCTTGTACCAGGTGAACAAAGAATTTCCATTAATTTGAGAAAAAAATTACTGCCGCCGCTGCCAACGCCTCCACTAACATAGCCTCATAATCTTCATCACCACCACCAACACAACCACCACCACCACCAACTTCATCAACACCACCACCATCACCAACTTCATCAACACCACCACCACCACCACCACCATCATCAACACCACCACCACCAACACCTTCATCACCACCATCATCATCAACACCACCACCACCAACACCTTCATCACCACAACCACCACCATCATCATCAACACCGCCACCACCACCACCACCTTCATCACCACCATCACCACACCACAACCACCCCACCATCTTCATCAACACAACCACTTCTACCACCACAACCACCATCTTCATCAACACCACTACTACCACCATCACCATCCAATGACCATCCGTACCTTCTCTGGAACCAGAGGAGCGACAGCACCCCTCCGATGCCGATGTTCTGTTCAAAGATCTCTGTGATGGGCATGCCTGCGTAGATCAGCTCCTTTCCCCTCTCATCCACAATGCTGGTCATGAATGATGCTGGCTTGCGGATCAGACCTAGCTCCTGTGGAGATATCCGTCATCATAGAAACAATTAATTCAAACATATAGGGAAACTGACCAAGAATATATTGTGATTAAAAGTGAGCAAAGAAAAATGGGATTCCAACGGGATTCGCTCTACAACTTGACCTTTTTTGTTGTTGTGTAAAACAGTTTAACAACCATTCTAGGTTTGCTTGTTCAGCTTTACTGGCTTGGGTATATATAAGATATCAGTGATCATAAAATATAGCATTTATTATGGCTTTATCATACTTATCAAGTTTACTGTGAATTATCAAAATTTGAGAGGTTATAGTACACGGAACAGTTGATAATTGCAAATGTGTTATAAATTAATTAATCAATACTTTATTATTATGATTATGATGTGGTGGCTTAATCAGTATCAATTACCAGTGTGAACTTACCCTAGCCCAGTTGTAATCCATGGGGACGGTTGGGGGTGGCAGCTCCTCCTTGGGGGTGATCACTCCCTGGGTAACAAGCTTCTGGAACACCTCTCTAGAGCACAACAACAAATAACAATTGGGTAAATGTATATACTATATTGTCTCTAAATTACTCCAGTCATGGGACATAATGCCTGCTTGCACACCATTTCAACTCCCTGGGGAGCATTCCTTCCAAGCGTCTCCAAGCTGATTTACTTTGGGGATGATAACACCCTATACAACCAGCCTCTGGAACACCTCTCTAGAGCAGTGAGAAAAAATAATAAAGATAACAATAGTTTCAATTTTATATAATGCCAAAAATGAGCACACCTTCGCTAAGCACTTTACACTATCATTACCCATAGGATCATAGGATAAAGTGCCACCCTCAGACATGTTGTGCACCATCTCCACTCCCTGGGGAGCATTCCTTTCAAGCTGCTCATGCTGCTCCCCCTTAGTAGTGATCACCCTCTGGAACACCTCTCTGTAAATGTTTTTTGTCTTTGTATTATTTTGTTATTTATATATTTCTATTTTATTTTATTTTTGTATTTATTTTTGTATTTTTTTTTTTGGGGGGGGGGCCTACTTTCAAGTTTGCATGCCTTAGATTAGAATTTCAAAGAAGGTTTATATAGAACACTTTGATATTAGGGGGCAATTCTATGACATTAAGGGGCTCTTTTGGGCATATCCAGGGGCTAAATTGTCCTGAGCACCATGTAAGTTACACTGCTATGAAGGTTAGTATACCGCTGATTATGCAGAACCATATATCCTAACCTGTTCCCTCAGAGATTCTGAAATTCCCATTGACTTTTTACATAGCCCACTAGGTTCACATGGGCAAGGGGTTAATAATATATATTTGTCAGTGATATACAGTATGTACATCAAAACTTAATTGTAGTCAACATCTATGGGAGAATTTGTCACAGTTAAATACAATTAACTGCCATAATGTTGTGTAAACTACTATAGCAACAACAACAAATTCAAAATCCCCAAAAGACAGAGCTGTTCTAAAAATGAAAATGATAATAAAACATACAACTTCTGAAGAAGCAAAGACATAAAGAGAATGATGCATTTACCCAATCTTTTCTCCCAGATCATCAAAGCTGTCAGGGACGTATGCTCCAGCCACTCTCAGGGTCTGGTTCTTGGCTCCGGCCGTCTCACGCTCTGCGTTGGCACACGCACCCGCATGACCGAACTGAACCTGTGGCAATCAAATACAAGATAATAGTATTACATGTATATGTAAATAAGATTCCTGCACACACTCATCACTGGTGGCACGCAATTACTATATAGAACTATCCAGACAAGAAAGTAATTTGCCCTTTCCTATAAAGTCTCAAGACCAAAAAGGCCTGCTATATTGGCTGTCTCATGCTCTGCATTGGCGCACGCACTCGCATGACCAAACTGAACCTGATGCAAATAATCATTGTGTGTTATAATAACCATTGTTTATACACATATTATTTGTGTTAAATATTTACAGAATATAATTCAAAAGTAATTTATAAGCAGCATTAATAGTAAGAATCCTCCATTTTTTAACTGTGTGCTTGATGATCCCTTTAAAAAAAATCACCATCATCATCATCACGATTATCATCATCATCGTCGTCACCACACCACCACCACCACCACCACCACCATCATCATCATCACCATCACCATCATCATCATCATCATCATCATAACAAGATATGTATAACGTACCTCTGAAGTGAACATGGTAGCGCATGTGCCGATACACCAGGCAACGAGGGGCTTTGCAATGCGCCCTGATTCTATGGCAGCACACACCTCATACTCCTCCGTTCCTCCAACCTAACAAAGACAAATAAGTGGATTTAATTATCCTTGGGTTAGTGCCCGGTTTATATAGTTTCTGATTAATCGAGCAATGAAAAGGGTTTAATGGGAATGCCCCCCCCCCCCCCATTCAAGGGTCTTTGTGGCTCGATAGCAATCCACCAGCGAACAAATTAATATTTTTATTTCGGGGGCTCCATTTTCGGGGGCTACTTTTCCAACTTTCGGGGGCTACAAATTTCCGGGCTCTTTTTCGAATTTCAGGGGCTACTAATAAGCTATAATGCTGTAAGTGATCATTTTATAAGCATTTGATCACAATCCAAACAGAAAAATCCCGAAAATCAAAAAAATAAAATAATAAAATAAAAATAATAATAATAATAATTTCGGGGGCGAATTTTTTTTTTTCGGGGGCGAATTCGCCCGCCGCCCCCATGTATTTTTTTCGCTGGAATCCACAGGTCTTGGGTTTGATTCCCGGCAAAGCCTATTTTTCTTTGCTCTTTTTTAATCAAAGAAATAATAATAGTCAAACCTGTCTATAAAGACTGCTCAGTGGAGACCAAGAAAAGGTGGTCTTTATAAGCAGTTGGTTCTTTAGCATGTAAACTGCTACCTAGAAAGTCAAAACACTCTTTATTATGAACAGGTGGTTTCTAGAGAAAGGGGTGGTCAAGTTCCTATGACATATCTGATTCTGCACACACATGAATGACACTTAGCAGCAGTTATTATCATAAGTTTGTAATTAAGATATATTTGGAAACACATATTTCTATGGTTGTTGGGTAAAAATAGATTACTGAAAATAACCACTTTGAAACTTTGAAAATTTGATTTGGATGATGGTCCCTGTTAAGAATACAAAACCACCTTATAATCATCCAAAGGAATAAAGCTTTAAGATAATTAAATACAATCATGTACGCACAGATGATTGAAAAAATTATTACTTGGAATGACTTCAACATACCTCTCCTAGCATGACAAGCATCTTGACATCTGGATCGTCATGGTAACGCAAGATGTGGTCTATGAAGGTAGTACCAGGGTACCTGTAAAAATAATATTTCAGCATTTATTTTTTCCACCAATCAAGAAATTATTTTCTATACAGTATTCATAATTTCACAGGCTTTAGCCAAACTGACTTGCATGGTAATGCTTAAATGAATAATTTTCATAATACTAATAATAATAGCTTGCATTTATAAGGCGCTTAATACAGGGTTTCTAAGCGCTGTTACAGAATGATAGAATTACACAATATAATGACATTTAAACAAGTAATTGTACAATAGAATCATGTAATTTTAAGAGAGGCAATATAGCTTATACTATAAACATATGCTTAGATTGATCTAAATAAGTGGGTTTTGAGTTCAGTCTTAAATGAGTCCCAGTGTGGTGGAGGCACGGATGTGGACAGGAAGGTTGTTCCAGAGAGTGGGTGTGGCAATTGAGAAGGCGCGTTTTCCGTATCAAGTGCGAGGAATAGGACCAGTATTGAATTCTAGGTGGGCAGTAGATGATGATACTAATTACTATTACTATTACTCATACACAAAACTTGCAATAAACATCACATAGCTTCTTACTCTTGTTTGAATTCTAGTCATTATTGTCTTTTTTTTTAGAAAGAGATAAATTTAACAATTAGCTTTTAACCTCTTGCATGCCACATTACATTGAAATTATCAATTTGACCCAATCCTATAGACAAGTTTTAATAAATGGACATTAAGTCCACCTTGGCAAGAAGTCTGAGTGCTTATTCAGTTCATTCAACACATATTCATTGCATGACACTTAGGAACAAATGAGCAAATCTGAATTCTACAAGTACTGTATCTTGAGTGGACCATGGCACTCTGAGGGTTGAACCTACCTATCCCCTCCGATGGCAACACCTTCATAAACCCCATCCGTGTTCCTAGCGATGATGTTGTTGAGTTCGTTGGACATCCCTCCTGACCGTGAGACGTAGGACACGCTCCCGGGCCGGTACAGCTTGGACGACAAGATGTTATCCAACATGCCTCCTGTATTGCCGATCTTGAAGCAACCTGGCTTGATACCGCCAACCTACAGTTGCAATTATACGGAAATAACAGATCATTTTGTTGATATAAATATACATAATTGTCTGAAGCGATTAGAAACCCACAAGATGTTATCCAACATGCCTCCTGTATTGTCGATCCTAAAACAACCTGGCTTGATACCACCAACCTACAGTTGCAAAACAGAAATAACAGATCATTTAATTATTTAAATATAAATATACATAAATGTCTAAAGCGATTAGAAACCCACAAGATGTTGTCAAACATGCCTCCTGTATTGCTACTTTTGATGTAGCCTGGCTGGATACCACCAACCTACCCATAAATTTCAATAGAAATATAACAAGTTTTGACATATATGAAGCAGGTAAAAACCCACAAATTCTGATGACAAGATGTTGTCTAAAATGCCTTCTGTGTTGCCAATCTTAATACCACCATAGACAAATAGCAAAAATGTACAAAAGTACAAACCCACCAGTCAGAAAGTGTTAATTTTCAGGACCATTCCTAAATGGGTTAAACATGTAGGTTTGTGGTATACCACTATGTTCTAAGTGAAATCATGTATGAAAAGGGCGAAAAGTGTTAATAAGAATAGTGTATTGTTGTTCTTACCGTGGCAGGGCCAATGACAGTGACATTCTTCTTGTTGGCCATGTCAATCAGAATACGCGTCTTGTTCTCTGGGATGCCTTCAGCGATGATAGCGATGGTTCGGATCTACAGGGAAAAGAACGTAGAGCATTATAATGCTGCCGTTCATGCGTCGACATGCACCAAGACGATCGTTAGAGTGAAAACAAATTGTAGGTATCGTTAGGAACTTCAGGCAGCCTATTTTTACCTCAGCAACGAAGTTGAGGTCAAGGTCACGCAAACATCAAAATTGGAGTGTTGGCGGAGGTACTGCACCTCCTGAGTGCACGGAGTCTAGTTTTACATTTTATCCTTTCAATAGTTCACAGTTTGCAATTTGCATTTTAAATTTTGCCCCATAGTTAAGTTGACCCACAACAGACTTGTTCTTACCGTTGCAATGCTTCGGATATAAATGGAAACGTATGTAGAGCATTAAAGTGTGGGTTAATTGTAGGGCAAAACGAAGCTACATGTAACTTTACATTTTGTCCTATATGTCAGTCCACATTAAAGGGTACCACCACCCAAAAATAATATTCTTATTACAGAAAGGTAACATCTTTAGTATTCCATTCCATCAACAAGTTCACAAAAATATGTTTCCAGAAAAGAAAAAAAAAATTGAAAACGCCTCACCATTCTAAAGCATGCGTTCATGCGGTCTGAATTGCGAAGACTAGTCTGTGCAGAGGGGGTGCACAGCGAACGAATCGCCCGTGATTCTATTGTCTACAAACGTACGCGTGCATCGCATTGACGCACTCGCAAATGTTTGGCCCGTACGAACCAGGAAATAGTAGTGGTTCCGTAATTGGTGGAAATTAATTGCTTTGTTTATGAATTACACAACGCTTTGCAAAATGTTTGGTATCTATTTGATATCACAAAATGGTACCAAAACATATAATAATGTGTTGTTCTTTGCCTGGTGGTCCCCTTTAATTGCCATTAACATTTATCGTAAAAGAGTACAACATTGATAACTATATAACATGAAAAGGCCATCATGACCAATAAAAACAAATAATAACAAAAATATGTTTTATCTATTAGAGATATGATGATATGACTTTATTTGAATTGTTTCAGTAAAACACACTTTTTACCATGGCCATACCTGTGGATATCTGAGGACCTCCACAGTCCTGTGGATAGTGACCACTTATGGGAAACAAGAGTAGTGGCCACTGTACACAGATGACCTCTATAGACAGTTTCCATAACACTGTTTTGCTCTGCAGGGGATTGCTTTAAAGCAGGTTGGCCACTAAGACAGGTTTGACTGTAATTGAATTGTTTCAGGGAATCATAATGTTTGAGTTTGGTCCTACCTGTGGATATCTGAGGACCTCCACAGTGCTATCGTAGGCTGATCTCAAGGAGGCGAAGTTGATGACGACGTCGACATCGGGATAAGTCTTCATGGCCTTCTCCATGGACTTAAAGACAGGGATGAGCACCTCCTTATGGCCCCAGTAGAACTTCTGCTTGTGGTCCCCACTGCAAGCACATACAACAATCCATTTTGAGTTCACTTTACAATATAATAATAATATACTCAATTGATATAGTGCCTCACTTTACAATGGTATCATTACCTCGTCATCATCCCCAAAACCCATTCCAATGTTGTGCTAGTAAAAAGCTCTAATCCAGATTCAAGATTCAAAGATATGAGGAAATGAAAACGACTCAGGGGACAGTGTGGGATCACGCAAGGTGATGAATTTTTTTTGTGTATTAAGTAAATTAAACCAAACAGGAGACTAGAAATAATTTAATTCAAACTTAAAGGAACCTCTCCCATTTAATGGTCTTTGTGGCTCGATGGTTGAACCCTAGTCTAGCAATCCAGAGGTCTTCAGTTCGATTCCCATCGTAGCCCCCCCCCCCCTTTTTTTGTTGTTGCTCATTTTCATTTATTTATAAATACTTTTAAACACATGAATATTACCTGAATGGATAAATCATGGCAACAACCGAGGGTTCATCCCTCCTGCAGGAGTGGTCAAAGTCCAGCATGCCCTGCACTGCTCTGGGCTGCATGCCAAAGATGAATGACTGAAACAAAAACACAAGAAACGCATAATTTTTGTTATTTTAATATTTTATATTTCAATTAATTCACTGCACTGCTCTGGGCTGCATGCCAAAGATGAATGACAAACAAAAACACAAGAAATGCATAATTTTTGTTATTTCAATATTTGATATTTTAATTCATTCCCTGCACTGCTCTGGGCTGCATGCCAAAGATGAATGACTGAAACAAAAACACAAGAAATTATTCATTTAATGATAAAGTTTAACGCCTAAGAACAAAAACACAAGACATCATTTTTCTTACACCCTGAACTGTTCTTGGCTGAATACCAAAGATGAATGCGTGCAAAAAAAAACAACACAAAGCCATAATTAGCCATAATTAAATATTATGCCCCGAAAGGCTCTAATTTATGCCAACCATGAACGCCTTCTAACCAAAATATATATAAAACTATATGTGACTGCCTATAGCAAAACCATGCATTTGTCTGTAAAAATAAAAATGTAGAATTTCATACCATTAGAAAGGCCTCATAACAAGCTTTCATTTGATGCTTTGTTCTAACAAATTGGTCAGTAATTGGCAAAGATATGACTTTATCAATTTTACAATCATAAGACTTTTACACACATTACATGTATGTCCATGTCATTATTTCTTCAGTGCAGGTTTTTTTTCTATAGCCGGACACATATATTCATACATTATCAGACAAAAATGTAAAACAATGTGGATAACTAAACTTATGTCTGGAATCAAATTGCTTTCAACCCCCCCCCCCCTCCCCCCCCCCCCGACCTTATGTTTGTGTCCCTACCATAATTCATGATGCAAAAATACTGCTGGAAACTGCTACCATAATTCATAACACTTGCATAATTGTATTAATGAGAAACAAATATACACATGCATATAATCAATTAGACATTATAATGACTTTGCACTACAACTGAGTTGAACAGTGCTCAACAGCCTATAAGCAAGAGCTGTATAATAGAAGTATAGGATAAGTTCATACTAACAGAACATCAACTCCCACCTACCTTGGTTGCGTTAGTGAATAGAGGCTTAATGAGGGTCGCTGCCCCTGCCCCATCCACCCCTACAATTGGAGCTCCAGTCTTTGCTCCGGCTGCGCCCCCAGCAGCCGTGTCTGACTTCTCCTTTCTCTTGGGACCATCTGAATCCTGGAATATTATACAAGGAGCAAACAAAATCATTAGAAATCAATGAAATCCAGCGCCAGATTTCATTAAAGCATCTTAGCTATGTTCAGATACAACATTGAAATAACTTAAATTTATGAATTTTCGATTCATGAAAGCGTCTTAGCTAAGAAACCTTCAACCAAGTCCTGACTTTGTGACCGAAGCACAGAATTCATGGCAAAGGCTACAGAATTGCCCAATACTATCGATACTCCAGATTTTCTAACTTAAAGGAGCCATTTGTTATAAACTGTCTAGGACAACTGTCATAAGTCTGTAGATCAGACAGTTAGAACAAACATAGCTAAGAGCCTTTCATGAAATAGGGTCCAGAATAACTCTTTAGTGCCACAGTGACCTCAAGTCAGTAGATTTAGCTCAGTTTTGAATGAATTGAAATGTCCAATGTCCTGTCTATTCATGCAAGATGAATGGTAGATTAATCTATTATTGTAAACTTGTCTAAGAAAAGGCTCAAGAGATATTCTTCATTTCAATTGATTTTTTTCATATACATTTGATATGTTAGTCTCTTTTCCTTTACTTTTCTAAATGTTTTTTTTTAATATTAACATACATTTAGCAACATGTTATGGTTATAAATGCAAACAAGAACTAAACATCTTTATAATTATTTTGTACAGTAAACAAGATTAGTAAGAATTCAAGCAAGCTAAGGCACACACATTGGAACAAAGTAGAACAGGATGGGAAACAAGAAAAGTGGCCAATAGAAACAGGTGACCCTTATAGACAGGTTCAAAAACATTGTTTTTCTCTGAAATGGATCACTTTTGGTGGCCACTATGGACAGGTGGTTGCTAAGACAGGATTGAATGTACAGTCAAACTTGTCTAGATAATAACCACTGAAAGAGTTCAAGTAAGCTCAAATGAAATTGAATTGAAATTGAAAGGGAGACTGACAATCATAGACAGGTTTGACCGTATATATCTCAATAATAATATACTTGATTTATATGGCGCCCAATATCAATAATATCAATGTTTATCAAAACTGATATAAAAGAAGCAAGAGATGAACTGAATGCAGTTAAAAGCAATAGAAGGTTAAATATGCATCAATGTCACCAAAAAAAACATAGGTACACAGCATCTTGACCCATCCATATTTATCGTAAAACATTTTTAAAATAAATATTACTTAATTAATCTCTGAGTGACTTATTGTTTCCCGGTGACATTCACACATTGAGAGAAATTAGTAAAGTATTGTGAACAAATTGCAAAGTGCAAGTAAAATTAAATCAAACAGGCTGGATTAATAACAAAATAAATCAAAACAGGCAGCGGCTGAGTATTTAACAAAACGGTGAGGACATTTATCCATATGGATTTTATAGTAAGGATTTTGTAAAAGCAAGGATTTCAAAAAGCAAGAACTAAAGCAATATGAAAGCAACACCAAGAATGTTCTAATTTCAGGTAGGTCACATGTTTGCAAGAAGGGTGCACAATGCATTGATTACATGGCTTAGGGTTAGGAAATATGGAGGAAACATGTCATGCAAATTGACACATATTATCAATAAACATTCAAAAATGAAACATGGCCAAATACTATTATGCGCACAAACTAAAATAATGCAATGTAGTTCATAATTGATTATCCCTGTGGGAGGGTGACAATTGCGTCTAACCATCCCACCCCAATCCCCTTAGTTACACCAGTCGCATAACTGATGGTGTTACAATACCAGAAACCTTATTCCAAAACTTGACCAAAACAATTTATGAATCATCATCCATATAATATTATTTGTATTCATTTTTGATTCACCCGTTACTTAGGTTAAGAAAAAAAAGTGTTATCATCATCATCATTGATCACATTGCTGAAATCATTACTAATTGCATGGAATTCTTTGCAACTTCATAGGAATTATTAAAAAAATATAATTAATGAGCTTTTTATATGGACATACATGTAAAGTACTGTAACTGCTACTAACTGCTATCTAAATCATTCTACAAATGGGCGCACATGTACAAGTACAGTTAGTCCACAAATATAGATCCACTTCTCTGAACAGTCAGGTACAATGCAAATAATCACAAATTGTTTCAACCTTTAAATGACTGCATAAGTGAGAGTTCCTATCAAAAATAGATGGGGCTGATAAACATTTTCTGACATCAAACAATAACAAAACATGCAGAAGTAGAATGACTTTCAAACAATTTCCAACTAGACAATTGTTGACATACATGTACACAACGGTGCAAAACAAAAAATATGGTAAAACATTTTTTTTAAATGCACATATGTACATCTATTTTTCAAGATTCAACTATTGATCATCACAAGGTTCTCACCTAAAACATAAAAACGAACACAATGTGTTGAATACAAAACAACATAGGGGTAGGTTAAGTAAAACTATTTGTGTATCAACAGAATGTAATAAACTGCTAGAAAACCAGACACGGGTCAATATCACAACTAGCACAACAAATACCAACTTTTGGCGTTGCACCCAATTCTGGAGCACTCTTAATGGCTGTGACAGGGACCTAATGTACATACAAAAAGAAAACAATTACACCAACTAATATAAATAGACTGGCTAAGAGTAGTACAGGTGGTGTAGTGGTTTGGTCCTGTGACTTCTAATCCAAGGGTTCTGGGTTCGAGTCCTGCCTGGTATGTTTTCCCTTAGATGAGATACTTAGCGGTTGATGCTACAGAAGGGGGCCAGTCCTCTCGTATGTGTACCTCCGTTGGTTAAACATCCCTATTCCAATGTATGAATGCCAAATGTCTGGCTATGACAGTTCCAAGAAATTTAAGTATTCACAGTAGTTTTCATTGCATGGATTTGGTCCACCCAAAAAAATGCTTCTTTCACCTAAGAAATACTTAGTAGAGTACTAAATCAAATGTTAACTTTATGTTTCTCATAGTTCTTACTTCTCTAAGTGAATTTGTTTCCTTTCAAAATAATAAATACCAGTGCACTGGTTTCCTATACACGGCAGGGCTCGAAATAAGCACTAGCTAACTGGCCACGGCAGCCAAAAATTACTAGCTTCCAGCCACTACACCGAACTTTCATTCATGCAAAATTTGAATTGCCTGATTGGGCAATTAAATGTGGTTTGGGGCCTCCAAGACGTGATATGTCTATTTTTGTTTTGTCGGCCCCGACGGCCACTATGGCAAAAGCATATATGGGATGTGTTGGAATACTCTTTACCGTATTTGCTGGTGTATTAACCGCACCTTTTTTCAATTTTTTTTGTGCAAAAATGGGGGTGCGGTTAATACCCGAGTGCGGTTTACAGCGTATTAACGGCACTTTTTTCCACAAAAAAAAATTCAAAAAAGGGGGGTGCGGTTAATACACAGGTGCGGTTAATACACCGGCAAATACGGTAGATGTGTCCATATAACCTGTGACATTATGAACCCTTGGTGAAAGCAAGAACCAATGGTTAGCACCTATCATTCCAAATACAGTCATGATATCAATCCACATAATGATATGAATACAATCATAACCAAATAAAAGAAATAAAGCAGGGCTCCACACTAACATTTTTTGTTAGAGGCCTGCTTCTACACTAACAGTGGCCCAAATCAAGAATTAACTGGCCCCAAAATAACATTTCATTTGTAAACTGCCAACTTATACAGTTAAAAATTCCCTATGAAAAAAACTGCATTTATTGACGAGGATTGACATGGACAAAGATTTTCTCATTCTGTCAGTCAGTTTGATAATCTGTTTGTCTTATCAGGCCACCAAAATATAATACAAATATTTTGTTGCTCAAACGTAATATTCAACTCAGCCCCAGGCCAGCAGGCCAGTCAGTGTTAATGTCGAGCCCTTGTTGAAGAAACTCTGTAACTATACAGTCAAACCCGTGTACAGTGACCACCATCACCACCTAATAGAAACAAGTAGCCAAATATGTAAACAAGTGATCTCTTTAGAACTATAGACAAGTTCCATAACATTGTTTTTTCTTGGCAAGTGATAACCTTTGTTGGTCACTATATGCAGACCTGACTGGTAGCTAAAGACAGGTGATCACCACAACGGGTTTGACTGTATCATATCAAGCCCTAAAGAAAGGAACTCCAAAATTATAATTTGGACAGACAACTTTGACCCATTACCTCCTACTTTACCATAGAGTTTCTACATGGAGCAACAGGGTCCTGTAAGCAATGAGCAAACAACAACATTTGTAGCGCCCCTGGCCACTAGTTGGTACAGACATGAAATTATGAAGAGAATTCAAACTAAAAGAGGTTAATACTTAGTTATGATAACAAGCATATTTAACAGTGTCTAAATGCATTTAAAGCTTAATTAGGTATTCTTTCTAATTACAAGATATCAAAATGCATTTTTATAGCTAAAAAGTTATGAAATGTGCTATTTAAAACTAGATATTATCATACTTAAAGGGGAGAAATATAATTGCTACTAGACATGTAGACAAAAATATCAATGTGTATATTATTTACAAAAATAGCCATGGCAAAAAGGAGCAGCACTGATATCTGATAGAGATGTCATGGGTTGAATAAAGAAATGCTCATTAATAAATGGTAGACTTGAACTAGATAGAATGATGCACAGATGTTAATTGCTCTAATATTAGAAGCGGAACACTCTTATGATGTTAATACTTCTTGTATGTGTAGGCCTTCAATATAAATTAATGCTATTAAAAATATTAAAAAAACATGTTTGATACTAAAGGCACCTGAAGGTAGAAAGAAATGCTGAATGAGGCGTGATCAAAATGCAAAACTATGGCTGGCATTAATATGCACATGCACTTACAGGCACACTTTGGAAATAATGCTACAATATATATTTCTGACAAATAACTAAGTAATAAATGCTGTTTTACAATCACTTTCATGGCATATGGCATAGATGTACTAGAATGATGCGGTGCTGTTAAATTGTTCTAATATTAGCTAGAAAGAGGCAAACTTTGATATAGTATATACTGTATACTTCTGATTTAAGTATTACATATTTACTAAGTAATAAATGCCATTTTACAATCACTTTCATGGCATATTGCATAGATGCACTAGAAAGATGCAGTGCTGATTAATTGTTCTAATATTAGCTAGAAAGAGGCACATTTTGATATAATATAGTTAGATACTTCTGATCTTTGTGCTACACATAACTAAGTAATAAATGCTATTTTCAATATCTCTTTTGTAGGTAGGAAGCTAGTTGACAAACCGCAAACCGAATGTGCTCATGTGCATGTACTTACACCTGATGTGGGTTTATTCGAGGGTGAGGTCAAGAACTGCGGGAAAAATGAGCACTTCAAATTATAGTTGATGTATCTTATACCAAATGCCGTCCCGCCATATTTCATAACAGAATTCGTTTTTAAAAGGTTATTCATGATATGAATATGAACTGTGGGAAGAAATGATAATTTTCATGTACAGTGTCTCAAAATTAATAATATTGTTAATATACACTGACCATATTTCCTATGAAATATTCTCTGTCTATGTTTCATGCACATATTAGTTTTGAAAGTGCAAATTACAATGATATACATGTGTGTGTCCAGTATTAAGAAGAATGTACAACCCCATATGGGTGCTGGATTGATCAATGGTCTGGATGACAGGACAGTATTAAGAAGAATGTACGACCCCATATGGGTGCTGGATTGATCAATAGTCTGGATGACAGGACAGTATTAAGAAGAATGTACGACCCCATATGGGTGCTGGATTGATCAATAGTCTGGATGACAGGACAGTATTAAGAAGAATGTACGACCCCATATGGGTGCTGGATTGATCAATAGTCTGGATGACAGGACAGTATTAAGAAGAATGTACGACCCCATATGGGTGCTGGATTGATCAATAGTCTGGATGACAGGACAGTATTAAGAAGAATGTACGACCCCATATGGGTGCTGGATTGATCAATGGTCTGGATGACAGGACAGTATTAAGAAGAATGTACAACCCCATATGGGTGCTGGATTGATCAATGGTCTGGATGACAGGACAGTATTAAGAAGAATGTACGACCCCATATGGGTGCTGGATTGATCAATGGTCTGGATGACAGGACAGTATTAAGAAGAATGTATGACCCCATATGGGTGCTGGATTGATCAATGGTCTGGATGATAGGACAAATGCTCTTGCCACAATTGCTCCAAGGGAGTCGGTCAAAGAAAAAAAACAAAGGGGGCTAAGGGCAATTTAGCTTCCAAAAGCCCCCGAAAACCATAACAGAGCTCCTTAAAATGTTTATAGAGCTCAATACACATCACATTTCAGAGTGCGATTCACTGCTCGAAAGGAACCCCATGAAAATTAAATTATATTTATCCCTTAAGGATGTTTTGCCACGGTATGAAAAGGATTAGGGTTAGGGTTAGGTTAAAAAACATTGTTTAGGTTTTGTACAGGGGAAGAAATCTCTGTTGGTATATGGAGCAACTGCGGCAGGAGCACATGTCATAGAACTGACTCATAATATACAGAGAATGTACCACGCTGTGTGGTTAGTGGATGTACCACGTTATGTAGCCAGTATTAGAGAGGAATGTAATGAGGATCCCATGTGGATACTTGAGGGATACTGGTTAATCAAGAAAATTTCATCTCACCTCTGGTATTACCTACATTCAAATCGGACATCAAAATCATAAGTTGGTATAATATCAAACTCAAATCTTTATCGTTTGCTCTGAACAAAACCACACTACAGATAATATCAAAGTCATATAAGGAACATTTACACAAATACAATTATCCAATTTGGAATAAGTTAACCAAGTTATGTATAACTTTTAGAATGTTTACAATTACAGACCTCAGTCAAATGTTGAAAGATTTTGATGAAATTAACTTTATAGAATCAGTCTTCTAAAACCCCTTCCTGTTTGCTCAGGATGGTATTCCAAAAAGGATGCATTCCGGAACGAAAATTTGCGCCGAAATTGTCTACCAAACATTTTATAGAAAAAACGTGAGTGCGTTATGAGACTCTAAGTATTATTATCATTAAATATTATTGTGTGTTGGGCTAGAATCTACAATTTTTGTTTAAAAAACTCAAACTGAATATGCAAAATAAATAATAAAATCTTCTAATGGATTAGACTAAATTGGAAAAAAATCTGAATTGTGGAAGTCAAGCTCATGCACTGCTATGCAAATAAAATAAAAATGATAACAAATTTGTTTAAATGTAACGAGCCAACATAATCTATTGATTAATGCTTAAGATGCACTTGAATCAGATGAGATTAGCCCATTATTTGTGCGCGCATCATGTTATTGATGGTAAAGGGCCATTCTTGGTCACGTGTGTGACCCAAAACATGACAAATTTTGAAATGGGATGCTTATATTTCAGTAAGTATGAGACTATAATGATTTTTACTTCATATGTGACTTGAATATGTTGTAGTCTTTCAAACTTAACACAAAAGATTTTATAAGGATTACGTAACTCAATGTCAGAGGTCAAATGACATGGGTCACGTGTGTGACTTCGCACGGAGCGCTTTTTTTCATAACTAAATTTCATTTGGAAAATTCTTTAAAATATGAATAGCTATAATGTTCATCTTATTACCAGAGAAGTACTATACATTTGTAAGTACAACAATAGCAATGAATGAGAATTATATCAAACCGTTGTTTTTTATAGTACTTAATTATGTGACAACGTCTGGTCACGTGTGTGACATTTTGGGATGGTCACGTGTGTGACATGTACAATATGAATGGAAAAATGGGAATTTTATAATATCGGGTTTAGAAAAGAATGAAAGGTTGAATTTTTACAAAGTTGGTATCAACCTGTACAGGAAAGTGAGAAGAATGAGCTTGCTAATTATCCTTTTGATATCTTGATTATTTTCTGAATTATGATTATTAGAAAAATATTGAAATATGTAAATTTATGCAAATGAGTAAAAAAGTTTCATTTTAAACTTCAAATCATGTATTTCATGAAACTTTACACATGGATCATTCCAAAAATGGAACAAAACTACAGAAAAATAAAACTTCAATTTTTCCGAAAAAGTTTCACTTTTCAAAGAATGGCCCTAAAGCACTTCTGAACTGCTTTATTACATGGTTAGTTAATAAATAATCTGCTATAATAACATTAATAAATAATCTGCTATAATAACATTACTTACATGTTCCATGTCCAACAATAATAATATGGTGTGTACAAGTTTTCCACATTCATCAAATTTAATTGCAATTGATATAAAATAAATTGTCAATTATGTAGTATTGTTTTAAATTACTTTTTGTTGATCTGAATGAGCAACCAAATATATCGTATTTTAAAATTGAAATTACATGTGAGGATTAAAATATATTTGATACGAATGACAATAATACGACAAAGCCAGATAATCTTGAGGAGAGATGAGGAGAGAAAGTGGTTGTGTGCTTACCGCGCTGCCAGAGAGTAAGAAGCTAGCCGTGGTGGAGTCTGTCGGAGGGGTTGCGGGGATTTCCTTCTTGCCTAGCGCCATGCCAACGATGGCAGTCATGTGGGTCTCCGTACCAAACACGTACATCGGCACGCCAAGGCTTCCACCTGGATATAGTCACAAAAGGGAGAGATATAATCAGGACAAAGGAAAGATGCGCAAAGTTTGATACTTTTTATATTCATGTTTTCATATAGATAAACAATAAACAAGTAAAGATAGCTAGATAGACACAGACAGTCAGGAACTTCTGCAGGTAGACAGACAACACAGGAAGACAATGAGAGGGTCAAACAATAATATAACAGACAGATGTATATGTAGAAGACAGAAAGATACATGGACAGATATCTAGACAGACACACACATATAGACAGACAGACAGACAGACAAACGGACAGAGACAGTTGTCTTACCTAGTTCCCTCATGACCCTGAGACCCTACTGGTACTTGGGACCTCCTCTCCTCACATAGAAACTCACACCGTACTCAAAGACAGAAAAACAGATAGACAGCAAGACAGACAACTGACAACAGACAAGCAGACAAACAGACAGACAGACAGACAGAGACAGTTGTCTCACCCAGTTCCCTCATGACCCTGAGACCCTCCTAGTAGTTGGGACCTCCTCTCCTCACATAGAAACTCACACCGTACTCAAAGACAGAAAAACAGATAGACAGCAAGACAGACAACTGACAACAGACAAGCAGACAAACAGACAGACAGACAGACAGAGACAGTTGTCTCACCCAGTTCCCTCATGACCCTGAGACCCTCCTAGTAGTTGGGACCTCCTCTCCTCACATAGAAACTCACACCATACAGAAAAACAGACAGACAGCGAGACAGACACCAGACAACAGACAAGCAGACAAACAGACAGACAGACAGACAGACAGACACCAGACAGACAAACGGACAGAGACAGTTGTCTTACCCAGTTCTCTCATGACCCTGAGACCCTCTTGGTAGTTGGGACCTCCTCTCCTCACATAGAAACTCACACCGTACTCAAAGACAGAAAAACTGATAGACAGCAAGACAGACAACTGACAACAGACAAGCAGACAGACAGACAGACAGACAGACAGACATACAGACAGAAAGACAGACAGACAGACAGACAGACAGACAGACAGACAGACAGACAGACAGACAGACAGACAGACAGACAGACAGACAGACAGACAGACAGACAGAGAGACAGACAGTTGTCTTACCTAGTTCCCTCATGACCCTGAGACCCTCCTGGTAGTTGGGACCTCCTCTCCTCACATAGAAACTCACACCGTACTCAAAGACAGAAAAACAGACAGACAGCGAGACAGACACCAGACAACAGACAAGCAGACAAACAAACAGACAGACAGACAGACAGACAGAGACAGTTGTCTCACCCAGTTCCCTCATGACCCTGAGACCCTCCTGGTACTTGGGACCTCCTCTCCTCACATAGAAACTCACACCGTACTCAAAGACAGAAAAACAGACAGACAGCGAGACAGACACCAGACAACAGACAAGCAGACAAACAAACAGACAGACAGACAGACAGACAGACAGACAGACAGACAGACAGACAGACAGACAGACAGACAGACAGACAGAGATAGTTGTCTTACCCAGTTCTCTCATGACCCTGAGACCCTCCTAGTAGTTGGGACCTCCTCTTCTCACATAGATGCTCACACCGTACTCAAAGACAGACAAACAGACAGTCAGCAAGACCAACAACTGACAAGCAGACAAACAGACAAACAGACAGACAGACAGACAACAGACAAACAGACAGACAGACAACAGACAAGTAGACAAACGGACAGAGACAGTTGTCTTACCCAGTTCCCTCATGACCCTGAGACCCTCCTGGTAGTTGGGACCTCCTCTTCTCACATAGATGCTCACACCGTACTCAATCAGCTTCAGCTTGAACTGCTTCAGTGCACGGACGATACCCTGAATAACAGCGCAACAAAGGAGACACATTCAAAATAATAGTATAGAAAACAATGTACAGTCAAACCTGTGTATAATGACCACCTAAAGGAAACAAGAAAAGTGGCCACTGTAGACAGGTTCTGTAACATTGCTACTCTCTGCAGGGGATCACTCTAGGTGGCCACTATAGACAGGTTGTCTGCTATAGACAGGTTCTGCATACCTTCTTGTAGGTATGCATCTTCTTTATGTGGTGCGGAATTTCCTGATCATAATTCTTTCCCATATCTAAATTATTTCTCAAAAAATGAAGAGAGCTAAATTGGTTTCTATAAGGCTCTCAGACTTAACTCTGAAGTACGGTCAGACCTGTCTATAAAAACTGCACAAAGGAGACATCAAATTTTGTCTTTATGAACAAGTGGTCTCTAACTCTCTATTAATAGACGGGTTCATTTATATTGAAACTGATTTCAAGGGGGTCAAACATAGTGGTCTTTGCAGACAGTTGGTCTTTATATACAGGTAGTCCCTAGTGCAGGTTTGACTGTACAACAATTCAAAGTTGCAATAGCTTACATCAAGACATTTGTTGGTCATTTGTTTTTCACAGATATGTTTAATAAAGTAGGATAATACACATCCATGCGTCGCAACTCGTCAAAAACTCGTGAAAGCGCGCTGGTAAGCCAAGACTATCCCCCGCTGCTATTATGCATCAAAATCTGCGGCTCTGCGACATCGAACTAGATAAGACAAGTCCAAGGGCAAGGGTGACCATTAATTAGTGGCCGATCTCGATGCAGACTACGACCACCACAGTGAGACTAGGAACATTCATCTAGGCGTATAACTATCACACTCACAGTTATCATGGTGTGTGAAGCCACGATTTTATTGAGAAAATTGCTAGGCTTGCATGTAAATCAACACACGCAAGCTAGTCTTGGCTTTCCCTTTCACGAGTTGCGACGCATTGGTGGTACGGAAAAAAAAGACGCATCCAGGACTACCCTTGGCCGTCACCATTTGAGAGACACAGCCTATATGCATTCAGTAATGCCGAGACGCTTTAAGTTATCATATTTGGGGTTAAGGTTTGCATGTTTTGGTCTCACCTTGAATGTTGAGGCTACGTTTGTGAAGTTTGCGATTCCTCCTCCGATGATGAGGACCTTACCCTCGGGGTGCTGGTCCCTGGTCATCAGGTCTACCACGGTCCTGGCATACTCATAGGTCTGGCCTTCACTGGGGGCTCCGGAGTACTCCCCGTAGTTGGCCAGCTCTGATGCTCCGCCAAGGTCACAGATGGTGTCACTGGTAATAACAAAATAGTAATAATATAGCATTTATAGAGCCCCATGTATCTATACAGGGTGGCCCCCCAAAAAACGGAACGGGGCACTTCCCAAAATAAAGTAACAAAATGATTATGTCCATATGATAGAGTGTCTTTTCCAATGAAAAATTATACCAAGAACAGTCATTTTGGTCGTGTAGTTTATGTTTTAGGGCGCTGTGAGTAACACCATGTCAGGTTCCCTTTTTTGTCAATTTTTACCAAGTCAGTGCCTGATAAATGAGACTTACTGCCCGACATACCATTGAACACGCGAGTATTCCGCGCGCCATTGTTAGTGTGCATTCACCTGTGTGCCGAGCTGTGCCGAGCGGTGCCGAGAGAATGGGCATAATTGGTCAATAGTATGAAGGGCAGTAAGTCTCATTTATCAGACACTGACTGGGTAAAAATTGGCAAAAATGGGAACCTGACATGGTCTCACTCAAAGCGCCCTAAAACAAAAACTACACGTCCAAAATTACTGTTCTTGGTATCGTTATTCATTGGAAAGGACACCCTATCTGATGGACATAATCATGTTGTTATTTTATTTTGGGAAGTGCCCCGTTCCGTTTTTTTGGGCCACCCTGTATAGGTACCCTATTCAGAGAACTGGCTCTAACTGAATGCTCTTGAGCACCGCCAAGGTCAAAGATGGTGTCATTGTTAAAAGGGATATTTAAAGAGAAATAAAGTTGACAAATACAATGATTATATAATGAATACAGCGCGAGTTGAAAAGTACAAATGTATGTAGATAACAATACAATGAAAAGATGATGACTTCCGGTTATAGTCCATACATAACAAGGGATGACCATCGGGGATGTACAACCATCAGATGGGCTTTCTAGCACAGTAGGTAGAGTGCCGGCAATCTGGCAATCTGGAGGACTCTGGTTTGAATCCCAGGTAAAACTTAGTTTTCTTGCTCATTTTCATTTATATTATCCATTTCTGGTGAGATTCCCTAAGTTTAAAATAATGGTCAAACTATTATTACCTGTAGACGACGGAGGCCCCTCCTCCTGCAACCATCGTCCAGATCCGGCCCTTAGGGTTGAGGATGGTCAGTTTGAGAGACGCTCCACTCTTGGCATCAAGGTCAGCTATGTATGCTTCCTAATTTCAAATTTGAAAAAAGACATTGAATATCCTCATACTAATTGAAAAAGGAACAGTGTACTTGTAAATTTGTTCAAAATTGTTCAAAAGCCTGAAAGTTGACATCTGAGCAATAACTTGTTTGATGATAAGTGCAACTTGCAGAGGATGTCATCATCAGTATCGCAAACTCATCAACAAGAGTCTGCAAGATTCACAAGGAGCAGATGCAGTCAGATTGAGACAGATCACTGTGATTCTCGTCAGAGATGGGACACTGGGTTAAAGGGAAATCTTGAGAATTTGTCAAGAATGTCTTCACCTCCTGCATCTTAGGCATTCCACAGTTGCTTCCTGCCAAGTATGCCTAGGTACCTGCCAGAAGGGTCTTCAGATGATGAGGCAGAAACAGCAAGGACCAATGGAAGAAAGCCAGTAAGAATGACTACACGATCGAGCAGAACCGAACCTGATCGAAAGCAGCCAGAATCGACCAGGATTTAGCGAACAGAACCTAATAGTGTCCGGACGTCCTTTAGACGATCTCAAAGGCTGAAGGCTCAGAGCGCACTGTCAAGTGAGACTTTGTCTTCCGATAATTCAGAGCCAGTGCAGTTTACGCAGATCAGAAACTGTTTGTCATTGTTATCATCTCGGAAACCGGCTAGAGGTGATGTTGATGTCAAGGAAACATCTCCCACACGGTCAAGAAGATCCACAAGAAAGTTGGAGGGATGAATTTGTTCTCGCGATGCTTCATCATCATCTCAGAAACCAGCAAATAGAGACGGCAGAGGTGAAGATGTTAACAATGCAATGCCATCCATGCATTTAAGATGGTCCCCGAGAAAGACGGAGGAGCACATTTCTTCACCAAATACTTCATCATCATCATCTCAAAAACAGAAGACCGCAGACAGTAGAGGTGAAAATGATGTCGTGGAAACTTATCCCACAAGATCTAGTCAGTCTCCATCCAGCAAGTCGGGTAGAGACATTACTTCACCCGTTTCCAGCAGGGAGCAACAGCCTGGAGAGTCATGGAAAGACGCAGAGTATGAGCGTAAGACGTCTACGACACAAGATCAAAACCATTGCCATTGATTCTCCAGTGAAAAGATTATCACGTAGCAGAATGAAATGCAATCAAGAAGGGGCCTCAGACGGTGAAAGAGCAAGGACTGGTTTGCAATGTTCCCCGAGGAAAACAGCATCAACATTATGATGCAGTCGATCTATCTTGGGTTGAACTCTCAGAAGTTAAATATGGGCCAAGTCAATGGTCCACTCTGGTTCCTTTTACTTTGTTTATTGTTTTTTTCCCACATAAGTTTAAATTTACGCTTAAATCAAAGCCATTTCACTGTCTCAATGGACTCAACGAAAGCAAAATTCATTTTGTTGTAATCCAAGTGTATGCACCAACCACAAGCCATGACGACGAAGTCCTAGAGACCTTCTACGAAGATATAGATCAAGCTTTAGGAGATGACAATCAACATACACGATCATTATGGGAGATTTCAATGCAAAAGTGGGAGTGAGACAGAACAGGGAGGAGAAAGGTTCTCATATTCAAGAAAGGAGACAAGAAAGATATAAAGAACTACAGATTCTACAAGAATTTTGCCAGAGTAATTCTTGCCCGCATAGAAAAGCAGCTCGAGGACAACCAACCAAGAGAGCAAGCAGGCCGCAGACCAGGCTTCCGTACTTCCGACCACCTGCATGCACTAAGGCCAAAACAAATGAATTGTTGGATTGGAGTAACGGGCAACCAAACATTAGGGTAGGTCCCGGGGGGGGCACTCGAATTATTTTTTGACGGGGGTGTGCCTCACGGAACTCTGAAATGGGGGTCTGAAGAGCTGGCTACAAGCACAAAATATAGGGTCTTTGGAGCTACAAAAACCCTAAAACGGGAGTTAAGGGGTCTAAGGAGCAGACTAAAACTACAAAATACATAGACTTGGAGCTACCAAAGACCTACGGAAACCCTCAAAAAGGCTCAAATGGTGGTCCAAGTAGCCGACTAGAAGAAGAATAATGGACTTGGCGCTACTCAAATACATAGCCAAGTCATTCCGGGGGTCTATGGAGCCAAACTAGAAGAAGAATAATGGACTTGGCGCTACTCAATTACCTAGCCAAGTTGGTGAAAATTGGTGAAGAGGCCTTCCTCCTGCAGTGGAGTGAAGTAGGCTGAAGAAGAAGAAGAAGAAGTGGTGAGTTTTGATATAGCCGGTCACATTTGTTATTATCAAGGAGCCTTGAAATAATTCATATATTTTCGGGTGGAAGTCTCACATACTTCTATTTTCTTGTTTTGAATAAGTTTTATTCCAAGGCTACAACTGGCCTACCATAATTTAAAGTTCAACTTAGAATTAAAGATCAACTTAGGATCTTTGTGAAACACCCCCTGCTCCCTTGCTATACCTACCTCTGGGAATGCTTCCCGTCCAAAGGGTGGAGGGAACTCCAGACCGCCCCATTGCAGCTTGCACAGGTACTCAGCAGTGGAGTCAATCTTGGCAGCAAGATCCAACACGTACACCTTGTCAGTCACCACTGAATCATGGAAACAAATAACAATATTAATTTGGGGAGATACACTGAACTGTAAAACTTGCCTGCCTAAAAATAGTCAATTTACATTAGTTACAGAGTTGAAATTATCCAGTAGATAATGTCCATGTACAAATGTATAGGGCATGTGACTGTATAGTGGAGCTTCTAAGTTAGAAACGAGTTGGTTTGTTAATGAATGTATAATTCTATGGTCACAAGAACTAGAAGACTCACCTAGCGGGTTGATCTCCAGGTATGTGAAGTAGAGATCCCGGAACTGCTGGTACAGGTCCTTGATGAAATCAGCCACCATCCTACAGGGTCAAAGAAATAATTTATAGTCATTGTGTGTTCCATGGCATCACCGCCTACCATACCAAGCATACCAAAATGACTTTAATGCACATAGACCCCTGTGACAGCCTCCTACGAGATGGAGAGACCAAGACCAGAGCGACTACCCTTGTACGAGGCAGAGCTCAAAGCCCAGGGCAGACCTGAATGGAACAGGATATCTCATAGGGGAGTGAAGGGACACACCGTCCTATGCAAGTCAAGTAAGTCAAGTAAGTCATTGTGTGTTGCCATTTATTAGGAAAATAGCAATCAGCCAAGCACATAAGTACATACACGATACACAGCCACCATCCAACAGCGGGCAACTTTTCAAGCTCTCCTTCACAAAAATAGCACCCTAAAATTTGATTTGGCATTGGTTTGGGGGCATTTCTAAGGCACTGTATACTTTTGTTTTCAATGCTACAGATTCAAATTAATGATTTCAAGTCGGTGTGTTGCAATTTATTAGGAAAAATCTATTGACAGGTTTCATAACATTATTTTGCTTTTCAGGGGATCACTGTGTGGCTACTGTAGGCAGGTTGGCTGTTACACCGATAAACAAGTGGCCACTAGGACCGGTTTGACTGTACCTCTGAAATGTTTACTCACTATACAGTGTTTGCATAATGAGCCTACTGCATCACCCAATGTGATGTACAGGACACACACACACATACACACACACACACACACTCACATCAAATACCCATTATAAGAGGAAGGTAGGTCACATAAAACTCAATATTGAACTGATGGCAATTCCATTATCACACTGTTACTAGCGCCGATAATGTTCAGTTAGGCAATGGGTGAACCTGTTCCCTACTAGATTTTGCAATCCCATAGAGTTAATAAAGGGCCCATGTTCCCATAGGCAATGGGTTAACCTGTTCCCTACTAGATATAATACCTGACCCACCAGGTTCCAATAGGCAATGGGTTAACTTACTCTTTCTTAGCAGCTGTAACTTGGGAGAGGAGAGAGGATTTGATCTTGTCGGTCGTCAAATCTTCCTGAAGTCCAACTTCCAACTTGACAGCCTGGAAAGGTAAGGATAATTATAACCATTTAACAAGTAGTTATATTGATCTTTCCAGGGCCCCATTGCAGAAAGGGATACAATCGACAGTAAGTTACAATTAATTGTAAGTCAGATCATGTGTTCTAAAAAAATCTGATTGGATGAAACGCGCACATTTTCTGACTTGCAATTGATTGTAACTTACAATCGATTGTATCTCTTTCTGCACCGGGGCCCAGAAATTACATTTAAAGATACAAAGTAATGTAGTTTTAACCTTTGTTACTAGCTTTGGGGAGGGGGGGGGGGGGGGGGGGGTGGTGATCTTTTTCATTAATCCTCCTGATCAAAATTTATTTCTACAGATCTAACCCAGAGCATCAAGCATCACAGGGAGTAGACTTCTGGCATGTACTACCATTTACAAAACCTCAGGGAACATATAAGATTTGTTTTCTGGGCTCCTTTTCGAGCCTTCGAGTAGAAAAAAAAGGACAATAACTTTGTTAAATTAACAGGGGCTAATTATGAATTTATGAATCAGGGGCTCTTTTGGGCACGAGGGTCTAAATCGAATGAAGCCCTGTGTATTTTTCAATTGCTACGCATGGGTTGAGAGTGCTCAGCAAGGTCAGATTAAGTGTCTCGCTGAATGACACACAGTGCCAGACTTTCATATTGAAAGACATAGGCCAGAACCAACAAACCATGACGCTATCAAAGAGGTATTAACAGAACAGATTAAATTAATTAATACCATTTCATATCAAGGTCTTACATTGGAACAGTATCAATTTGAGCAGTGTCAAAAGTCTTGGGCAAGTAAAATATGAGCAATTTGACAGCCCTCTGAGTGCCCCCCAAAAAACTTTTTTTTTCACGAGGGCGATTTTGAAAATTTTGAGGGACAAAAACGCCCTCGTGAAATTATTCACGAGGGCTATTTTGGGGCTCACGCTGGCTCTTTTTTTTTTTACATCGTTTTCACTGCTCAAGGGTCTAATAAATGATTATCATGATGTGATCTATCCGATTATGCCATGTTTGGTACGTTTCTGGCGCTCTCCGATCATGCAAAAAGATGTTTAAAAAAATTAAATAAATAAATAAAAATAAAAATTTTGCCCCCGTGCCGTGGCTCACGGGGGCGATTCCAAAGGTATCGGGGGCGAATCGCCCGTCGCCCCCGTGTATTTTTTGGGTTGCTGACGTATTTCTGTTGTCAAGATAACCAGTACTAATATATAATGCTTTTTTTGTACTCACAAGTAGCAACTAATATGATTGCATCCTGGTGTTAAATGTGTTTTATCGCTTATATATTTGTAATTATACAATTCGTAATTAATGTATACTTACCTAACATAGCAGTTTTACTAAATCTACAGATTTGTGTTATCATTAATATTTTAATTGCAATAAAACCAAACTTGAATTGAATTGAATAGCCATAAGGCGCACTAATAATTTGTATAGTCGTATACACATTCCATCCTATGGGGTCCAAATTAATACACCTGGGTAGAGAGCATCAATAGTGGATTTCTGAAAGAACAATGCAATGGGCATACACTGGTTTTGAACTCGGAATCCCATTGATTGGAGAGCACATGCTCTACCGATCTTGCCAGGTCCTAGCTCGACAGGTTCAATGACATATTCAAATGGCATATCCTATTAAATTCAAACATAAACATTCAAGCATATCCTATTAATTAAAGGTTGTTCTTAGCAATATGCTTGTTGGAGATTTGCATAACACTTTAATAACTAATGTACCAATGTATGCAAGGTGGATACCAATTAGAATCCAATTTGATTTATTAGGTTCAGGTTAATTACACAGATTGTCTCCTGGTCATCAGGAAAGGAACATGCACACATTTGAATATATTATGACTCTCCCCAACTTCATTGCATGTTACTGAATCGATTTATTGCCCCCCTTTCATCACAGTCATGTACTGAATTTAGACCAAACTCAATTCTTGATTCTTTCACATCAAAATAGTTTATAACCTTGGTATGAGAAGGGTATCAATACCTTTATCACTAGTTCAATAATTATATTCAGACAGACATGTATTGTTTTGCAATTAAACAATGATAATGCATCATCTTTAACCTTCAAAATGCAGTTTTTTCACCTCATATTTGTCCAAAAGTATTTTTACACCCTTTCAAAATTCACTCGGCTTTAAATCAGTTCGAGACCAACGCTTGAAAGTGTGTTTGAACCACTGACATTTATTACTTACTTCAACTAGTTAAGTTTGTGCTGATTTTAAAATGTGTGGCCCAAGTCATGTGATTGAAAGAACATCAAGTGCTGAATTTTTAAGGCTTCTAATATTGTTTAAAAATTGAAATAAGATTTGAGCACCTTCAATTTTGACTTCATTTCAGTAGGTAAACTTTGTTCTTTTTCTATGAAACTTTCACCTTACATTCAGAAGAATCTTACAATGATATTGGTACTTGATCAATCAAAGTCTAAAATATCTTTTTGAAAAAAATCCTATAGATGCAATTAATGGATCACCTGAAGAAAAAAAATCCAACACATCCCTTGCCGCAATTTTTCATTTGACTTCATAAATTGCATCTGTTAATTGAATTATAATGCTTGTTCATGTGACGGTCTTGCTATGTATGATTTAATGTTATATTGTATTGCCAATTATTAACTATTGTTTGATTTACATTTCATCTCCAAAAAGAATTTCCAGTGTTAGCCAAATACAAAAATCAAATTGAATTGAAAATTGTTCAAACACAACGAAATGTTACCTTGGCATCGACATCTCCAATATCAACACCGCCCTCGTGGTGGAAGAGGATGACATCATTGGCCCGTTGACAGAAGATGCACACATAGAACTCATCCTCAGGCTTGTGGGGTACAAACGGCTCGATCAGAAAGTTCTTCAGCTTTCCTTTAGCAGCACCAACCTGAAGTTAAATGTAAAATACAATTAAATTAAGTATTGTTTTTTAGATATTGCAGAAATTCCCTTGACTTAATCTATCTAGATGGTAACACACGTATAACTTGGCTTGTGGGGTACAAACGGCTTGATCAAATAGTTCTTCAGCTTTCCCCTAGCAATAGCAGCACCAACCTGAAATTTAAAACTAATAACAATATATACATGAAAGAAAAGTAAATATGAAACTTAATGTTAGTGGCTAAAGCGTGTGCTATCATTGAAAACTGCCAGTTACCATACTACCATGCTTGAAGGGTTAAGGGACTTAGTAACATTGTCCAAATCCTCAAAATCCAATTGGAATTCTAGTGGTTCCCTCATACCTTGTTGTATTCATATTAACAATAAAAACATGGGACAGGTTTCGGTTTTTCAAATTTCCCTTTCGTTAAAAAGATATTTACGATTGTAAGTGTTCAGATGTTAAATTATCCAATGGATTGTCAAAACTGTGTACAAAGTGAGTGCAATGAGTTAGTGAACATCAGTTTGCATTTTTGCTCACTACTCTGCCATATAACGTCCATTGAACTTGAAATTTTCACACAACACCCAGTAGACATATCAGATAACAACATACATTGTATCAACCCCTCAACACTTTTTGCACATGTCAACAAAGTTACTAGATCCCTTTAAACAAAATTCTTAACTCATTTTATTGAAGGCTGTTTTTTTCTGAATCAGTATTTATATATTTTAATATATGCATAGACTACATAACATGTTCAAATGAAATCCTTGAATGTACCTGACATTGGCTGCAGATCTGCAAAGTCTAATTTAATAATACTAGGGCCGGTGTACTACTTTACTGGTGAAATTCATCTTGCATTAACCAGCTAGAGAGATTACTTCATTTTGGAACCATACGCTCTGGGCTGATGTATCAGGTTTGGTCCCAAAGGGGTTAAGAATATCATACGAATATGATATGATGGAAACTGACATGCGAGGTAGTGGAAATCAGGAACCAATTCACCTCGGGCCAGAGTTAAAAATACATTCCACGACATACTTTGTCGTTTCATTCAAAGATTTCATTCAATCATGTATAATGTTTGTAAATTGGAAAGGGAGTTTCAAGGATTTCATTCAATTATGAAATAACAACACACGTAATTTTATTCAAATAATTCAATCGTGTACAATGTACACTTGCATCTGAACCACATAACAAGGGTAGATTGTATCATGGAAGAGCTACATAGGGAGTTTCAAAGATTGAATTGAAATATAATAATAATGATAATAATATAAAATAACAACATGAATTATTTTATTTAAATATTTCATTCAAGCCTGAACAATGTACACTTACATAGTACCACATAACATGGGTCTGTATTTTATAATGCAAGAGCTACATCTATAGGTGATAGGGAGTTTCAATTTGTACAATTATTCAAACTTGGCCTACCTGCTAGCAGGGCAATTCCACCATAACGGAATTACATTCAGAGACGTTTTTTGCTCATTATTTCATTCCCTGCGCAATATTCTCATGACTCAAGTAAATTTTGATACTTATATAAGTTGCACGGGTAACCAGGCTACAACATGATAGGGAAATGGTTTTATATCTTCCATGTGTTGTTGCACACTAGACCAATATGTGTGACCGTAACGGAATTACCGGAGAATGGAGTTTTTTTTTTGCTACAAGTTTGCGTTGAGTTTCTCTGAAATATAAGACACTTTGAAACTGATTTTATGTATTTTTTCTATCTTGATAATGTCAACTTCATTTTGGAACAAGTACGTGCATAAACAACACAATGATAAGTTCACAAATTCACTTTTTTGAAAAAAGACCACTGTAACGGAATTACACAAATTTGTAACGGAATTACATCTCTGAAAGTTACAAGGAAAACTCAATTATTTTGCACTCAACTTTTCTTACATGCTAATGCAAACATCAAGGCTATCTAGCACTTGAATATAAACCATAATTTGACATATCTGTAAAGCAATTTTTGAACTTGTTATGTGTAAAATAAATGAAAATATGGCCAAAATACAAACAAGAATGAAATTTGAAAAAAATATTGCTAAACTCCAGCTTTATTTCGGTTTATTTTCAGCTTCATATTAGTAGGCAAGAAATTAAAAAGGATTGCATCAATTAAATGAAAGAAAAATCCTAGAAACTATGTCCACTAAAGTGTGTAACGGAATTACACAACTTAAGCAGTGGGATCAACTTTTCCACAAATCGGTACATGAACAACAAAAAATTCACATTTTAGCTTCAATACTTTTCAAAAATCAATAATTTGACAATAATAACCATATTTGAAGTAAAAAATAGCAACATTTTTTAATTTTTCCTTTACTTCAAGAAAAATGGTTAAATTGTGAAAAAACCCAAGTAAAAAAAAAAAAAAAAGTACCTACATTATGTGACATGCTAAATAGCTGCACATCATCAATATCAAGAAACATTTAAACAATTTAAAATCACAAACAGGTAAAATAATTCAACTTTCAATGCTATAAAGCCTCGTAAACTTCCTGAATATTGGAAATCTGTGTGAATGGAAATGCATTGTGAATGGGCAATTCCACTGTTACAGAATGACATATAAGTGATTTTTAGCTCTGTTTTCTTAATCATATTTAAAATTCCTTTCACTTCCACAGTTTTTAAAACTTTAATAACTGGCAGGGGTACTAGAGGTACAAATCTATAACACTGTAGCGTCAGGAGACCAAAATACAATCATAACGGAAAGGGGTCTTTTATTCAACACTAACTTTGTAATGATTTTCTGCAAAAGCTACCACAAAAAAATTCTTCATTGGTAATAAAAACTTATCATTCAAGTTACAAACTTGAATTTGGTACATCTTTTTTCCAGAAATGATCTATTTTAACCTATGAAATTACCTTAAGACAAACGAATGTCACTGTAACGGAATTACGCCTGTGAAATCCACCCATGAATCCACCCATGAAAATGCAATTTCTTGGTTACATTTTTCTGCGTACAGTCTATAGTAAAGAATTTGTATGCATTGTTAATTTGTATGCATTGTTAAACTCTTACATAAGGACCAGAACAAATCCTGAATTTATGTGTGTGCGTAACAGAATTACAAACAAATCGAGATTTGTTATATAAACTCTTGTTATATTCTAAAATTATTCTTTTCAAAAATTCATCCTAAAGTGATCTTAATTTACTCTCAAATCAATTTAGAATGCGTTTTCATTCATTTCATGAAATACATGTACGGATATAAACATGTATGATCCAAATACAAAAAGTTGGCATATATAAAATATAAAAATCAAATTGCAAAAAATGAAAGACACCTTTAGGAATTCCCATTTGAAAATGCAAATACTTTGTACATCTTCTTTGATCTGCATACATAAGCACACTGAACACTCAATGAATTCTGACTTTATGATAATGAATAAAAACATATCTTAGCCTGTATTATGTATAGTTTTGAATATCTTGAAGCCTATTCTGTATTTATGTTTGATTTTATATGCTTCAGTTTAATACAAATTTACATAATTAATGGTGAGTTATGAGCCCTTAACTGATCAATGATATTCAAATCTACATACAAAATTATTAATATTAATCTCCTTGAAAGTTGAAGGTATGATTTATATCTTAAAATACATCAATGTAAATTAATGTGAGAAAATAAATGTAGAACCAGTGTCATACTAATTACTGGATATTTTTAAATTTTTGTTATTGTTTTTGTTTTTCCCTTTCTAAAGTACAAACATGAATCTGCTGCATCTTCATAATTTCAGTCAAGTGGGTCTTGCTGGAAACTAATTTAATGATAGAACATTATCATCTCTATTATGTTCATGGAGAAATTTGAGAAATTATTTATCGTGTATCGATTTAGTTAAATCACCATTGATGCAATTTATGAAGCATGTGAGGTAATGAGTCACATAAAGTAACATTGTACAGTATAATGACTTATTGTCTACATGGCTACAGTTCATGCTATTTAAAGGGTATTTCTACATTCAGAACAAGAAAAAAATTTATTTTCAGCAATATCATTCAATACCTTACAAACCATGTGCATGTAATTCCGTTACGTAACGGAATTACTAATACTGTTACGCCATTTTTGGAAAAAGTAGTGACATTATTTCAGAAAATTATGTTGGAAGTTCTTAGGACTATGGTGAAGGAAGAGAATTCACAATGACATGACTAAAGAACAAGTAATAAGATATTGAGAAAAACTTCAAACGTTTTATCGTAACGGAATTACAATCAAATGTGCATAGATTTAAAAAAATTCTCAAAAAAATATGCAATGAAGTTACTGCCCATGCTTTACAATTTGTGATTGTTACAACATCGTATGGAAAATATGAGAAAATGAGCAGAAACAGTCATTGAATTAAAAGATTCACTTTATTTTCACAAAATGAAGCTGATTTATGAATAAAAGGTCATAAATTTCTGTTCAATTCAAGCAGAAATATTTGAAAAACCAATCAAGCTATATACAAACGGTTTTCAGTTTCCTAAAATTCAAGTTTTCCTCTATTGATAACAGTTTGATTTAGGGAAGATTGCTCAACTTTGAGATGTGGTGTTTTTGCCTTCTCTCATACGGAATTGCCCAGCACCATTTAAAAGGGCCCATAATGGAAGAATTGAAAATATTTCCATGAGTTCGGTCGAGTAATTAATATATCATGCATATATTTACACAGCTATGTATTAATGTTTTTCCCCTCCTACCCAGATACTCTCCGTTTCTACTCATGTGTGACAGATCAAGGTACAATGAATACATGTGTACAATAAACCTTGTACTTGTAAATGTAGACCTGTACTATTTTCGACTAATTCTTATATTCTTTCTTCAAATAGGTCAGTCTTTGAGCGGAAAAATATATATTGTGCAATGCACAGTAACCATTTAATGTTCATATTATAAAATGTTACCACAGACACACACACTATAGTACCACAAATCAGGTGTACATTGTATACATGTAATTACCCTTGAGCTAATTGATCAAATATGACCTAGAGCTCCTAAATTTGATGGAAAATCAATTCTGACTGTTTACCTCTTCAGCTCTCCTAACCCTAAAATTTGACAACACAACGATTATACACACACAAATAGAAATTTTATACAATTAACCTGTTGCTTACGGGATCTATGGGAATCTCAAAGGGAACGGGTTAATACAGGGAAAACAGCAACCACCTTTGTACAAAGACCACTTATCCTGTCTCCCTAGGAATCAGATTTATAAACAAATAAACCTGTATAATAGATCTCAGCCCAATATGGATAACATTTTTGGCAGCCATTGAGAGGGATTTATACATAAGTTTGACTAGATAAACAGGAAACATTTCAGTCATTATATTTATTAACCAAACAAACATTTCAACAATTATACATTAAGTACATTACACACACAGACACATGAACACAAACACATTGAATTGTAAACTGGTAAAGCTCATTTTACCCACCCCTAACACACCAACAATTACTCACATTAGCATTCACAGGAACTCAAACCACACATACTTAATACATGGCTCTAATGACATTTATTATGGCTTTTTGTTCACCATCTTCAAAAACCTGCTGAAATATTTAAACCCACATTTATGCATTCACAATTAATAATATTGTGAGGTAATTTCAGCAGTATTTTGCTTCAATAAATATTGGTACCAGAAACACATTTCATAAATATCAGTTACATGTAATTTTAGGCTTACCTCTATTTCCTGCCCTATTCTTGATGCCAGCCAACCTTTGACCCCTTCTAGATCAGCATTGACCTTGATCAGGCCCAGCTTGCCTCGTCTCTTGATCAGCTGATCTGGCTTCACCACAAGGCGCTGTATGGAGAAATCACAACACAAACTAAATATTAACAAGCTAATACAAATAACTGTTGAACTTTGACCTTTGATCCAATCCAGATCAGCATTGACCTTGGTCAATACCAGCTTGTCTCATCTCTTGATCAGCTGATCTGGCTTCACCACAAGGCCACTGTAAGGAGAACATGAGAACATTCAAATAACCTTCCAGACCTTTGACCCTTCCAGGTAGGCATTGATCTTTTTCAGGACAAGTTTCCCCTCATCTCTTGGGCCCCGTTGCAGAAAGAGATACAATTGATTGTAAGTTAGAACATTTGCACGTTTCAACCAATCAGATTCGTGAATGTAGAACACATGATCTGACTTACAATCGATATCTCTTTCTGCAACAGGGCCCTGATCAGCTAATCTACATTTTTAGCTTCACTACTGGGATCTGATTGGAGAATGGAGAATCCCTGTTCAAGTAAAGTCAATACAGACTTGTGTTATTTGCATACTTTTGGGACAAGACAATGTCCGCTCTTTATATTGAATTGAATTGAACATGCAAACAGACAGGTCAGATAACACAGATAGCATTACATAGCATGTACACGATTGGTCTTAAATTAACTCCTTTTGACCTTTTGAGTATTCAAGACAATGTCATTGTGTCTGAAGAAGGCAATTATTGTCAAGTCTTTACACACACAGATAATATTCATTCATTTTATTCTTGCATTATTGATAATAAAGTGAATATTTCACAGTTTGTGGTCCCCCAAAATGGTTAAGCTTTGATATTTGAACAGGGGCACCCATTCAGAATGCAGGGCTCAAAATAAGCACAGGTCTACTGGCCTGGGGCCACTAAAAATTAGCTTTGGGCCATCAAAGTTTCATTGCAATGCCAAATTCTACTAGCTAAATTGGCAACCAAATATAACATAATTTTCAATGTATTTGTTTGGGGCCCACCAAATTCAGGTTACAGGCCACTAGAATGTGAGAATCTTGATTTGACTGGGCCACAGGGAAAAAAGGGTAATTTCATACACTGCAGTATGAGAGGACATCTATTACATCATACACACGTTAATGCACACGATGTGAGTGTTACGTGTGAGCAGATGTAAGGGACAAATTGTTTAATTGTGGGCAAACGCTGGTTAATGAAATCATCCCTGACTGACAAATCAATCATTGGTGATCAATGTACTGTACGCATGTGGCTCACCAATATGCAGTACTACAAAATGTACATTATGCGCATCATGTAAAATGGATTCGATTCACAACGCATAATGTAAGGTACCCAACATGACTAGAAGAATTTTGTTTGTTCTCTCATGCAAAGAAATGTCATGGTTATTTTAAATACTTAGGCTCAATACTATACAGTGTATAGCACTGGTCTAATATCTAACCCAGGGCTAGTAAAAATTGTAAAAACAAATAAAACAGGGAAATTACAGGAAGCACATTTTGACTGGCTTGATCTGCAACTCAAATCTAAATGTACAATGTGAGAAAAATAATGGTTTAATTCCCTCATTAATATCATCCTAATAAGCAAGTAAGAAATGTGTGAACTATAAATTGTAAAATACATTCATTTTACTGGCTCAAAAGGGCCACTTGTCGTCAGAGTGGCACCCTGATTAAATGGATTTATATTTGTATGTTTACATAGTTTCATGGTGATTTACATTTTTCCAAATTAAAAATGTTCAAGATACTGAACGTGGATGTTCTTAAAAATAGGTTAACTACATACAGGTAGTTGTTAGATACAGTATGTACATGTATGTCATTTTTGTTCAGAGCATGAACTCAGTACCAGTATTTTGTAGTGCGTTTTCAAAGGGTGTGTTAAGCCTCTCTCTTCAGCCCATAATTAGCCTTTCCAATTTTAAAACGTGTTTCAGTCTTATCATGCTAATCTTTGCAGTTGCTCAAACGTCAGCGCATTTTCATGCATGATAACTCTTGCCGCTTCAAAATGCTGACATAATGTTTTGATATTATGTGAACAAGCCAGAATCATGTTTTTGGAGAGATGATAAACCCTAAAGTTGATTAAAAAACAGGTCTGTTTCTATTAACTATTCTACTTTCTAGACACAGACAGAAACGCTATTTCTAGCTACAAACGTTAATAAATGCATGCTCAGTGTGTTCAGATAGAAATGACTGGTTTGAAGTACTGTCTGACTGAACACCAACCAGCAGATTGAAGAGAACTACATCCTACATACATTATACTGGTACCATCTCTTCTTTATCAGGAATGTCATCAAATGTATACAGACAAAAAGAATCACTTAAATGCCATGAATCAGACATTGATGAATGTTGTTGTTTAGCAATGTATTGAAAATGAGAAAAGATACTTGGATTTTGTCTCCTTGAATTTAAAAATGTACTGCTGAACTTGCTGAACTAATAAACTAAGGACAGTTCCTACTGGTAAACGCATGCCTGTACATGGAGATATTTAGTTGATTGAAAACCGAAGAGTGATACTCATGTTTATTTTCATGCTGGAGACATATAATACGTGTAACACACAAGATGCAGAATGTAGGTGGCTGGGATGCGTGGGATACAGCCAAATGTCAGAGCGTACTTTGTAAAATCAATTAGGTTTCCTGCAAACGAGATTGCCTGGTCGGGTTTTGCAGCCACGTGCAGTGTACCTGTCTCGTGTCTCCTCTCATAACTAAATTCATTAAATCGAGGAGATAGGAGAGGAGAACGTAGCACTCAGCGCATCCAGCTTTATGCATTAAATTTCTCTCAGTACCAATTATCAACGTGGCTTTCGTTTATTAAACTGCTGGTATATTGATTATAAATTGAGTCGAATTTGGCATGAATGTGAAGGTAATCGTCTACTTTATAAGACTGGAAAATTTCAGATTTTTTGCAAATTTTTATATATATTTTTTTATTTATTGAAAATGTGAAAAATTCACCCTTCAAACCAAGCCCGTATCCACCGTGATTTCGCCGCTTAGATTGATGACGTCACCCGAGGATGCACATTCTCAGCTATATCGATTGCGCATGCGCGAACGGTGCATTTTATATAGGTTAGCGTGCATATTCTGTTGACATCTTGTTCGTGTTACTCCAACTTCTTTTGACTAAAGCACCTCGAATGGCGGACGACTTGAATTTAGATTTGAGTTTTGAAGTAGAAGATGAGAACAGCTCTCCGATACTTCGCTCAGCTCAGCTCAATGACCACGCTGTCAAATCGTGAAAATAACTCCGTCCGATCCAGGATTATTTGTTAGGAAAATTACGTTCGTAGCACACGTGTTTTTAATTTGCACGCTAAACATTCGATGCAGTGCATGCTAGCTAGTATAGTATTATTGCGCAGGCCAGCATATATAAAATATGTGATCTTGATCGAGCAGAGTTGTAATTTTGCATGTTGTTTGTACTGGCTTGAATTGAACCCGTCGATTGGGCCGGTGTGTGCATGTGAGCGGGGCGTCTGGGTTAGCTGGCTGGGCCGGGGGCGCGGGCGGGTATCGAGGAGAGCTATAGAGAAGATCGAGAGGAGGAGCGCAAGCTGAATTGGAGGCGCTGGCACCTGTACCATTCGTACATGCGCGGGGACGCCCGGGGTGCATGCACGGTACACACTAGCCTATACACTCACATCGCACCGCACGTAGTATGATTTCACTCGCAGACTAGGTGATTTATTTACCTGTATTTTTACATTATCAGACATATAAATGAATAAAAGAATAAATTTACAACGAATATAAGCTGTTTATGCATTAGTTCAAAAAGTTTGAACCACCATAATTGTATATAATATAGTTAAAACAACCACGGAATCCCCAGTATAAAGGGGTATAAATCCGGTATATAATGTGGTAGAAACCGAGGCTTCTGATTGGATAACCCCTCGCTCTACGTCAGTACAACACACCCGGCTATCGGACCCCGCTCGTAGCGGGATTGTGGTTTTGAAGCAGCGTTTAATATTTTCATTTTTTTTTTTTTTTTCGGATATGCGAGTACTTGGAAAGTGATATTTTCATTTTCTGTATGATTTGAACTTTTTGGAAAGATGAAACTTGGCTTATGTTGCTTTTTCTTTGAATAATCACTTTAAGGGTACTAGCCAGAAACAGCATTTATGTACATGCATACAGAAACATGTACATCTAAATGTGTTTCTTGTAATGTCGCGTTTATAAAGGCATAATGAAGTCAATATAAAGCCCTTGTTTCTCTTTGCCTATATTAAAACATGTATTGGAATGTGCTTCTCTGGATGTTTATATCACTATATAGGCAATTAATGAAATTAACTGTTCCATGCAAGTAAAATTGAGATTTATACAATTGTGCTCATTTTGAGCACTGCTATACATGTATATCTGCCTTTTTCCCCCTGCCTGTAGCTTCTTAGCACCATATCACCAGGGGAACTGATCTGCTGCTTGTACTTGTGCATTTTTCTATTTTGTTTATTGCTTCTCAAGCCAGAATCAATAGACCTGTGGTTCGCTTGAGGAGATTCAAAATAAAACATGTCAGAAACAGCTTTGTGCTAATTTAGCACAATTTCTATCAAAATGGTGACGCTATTCATGTATTGAAACAAGTTTGTGTTCATCAACATCGATTATAGGCCAAACATGTGCTGATAAAATCACCTAATGATAAAATCACCTAATGATACACGCACAGAATTTGAAGTAGCGGTACCCTACATACAGTTTACTACCTGTAAGTGACGATTCAATTGGAGTGAATTCTTATTCTTTAAATTCCAGAGTCCTGATGACCATTTTAAAAAGGGGGGATTTTCATTTTAATTTAATTTTCTTTCTGTGTTTTTATACCATGTTTTATAGACATGGTCCGATGTAATGTATCTTAAAATGTGAAATCCAACACTTGCTAAATCACATCAGATGACAAACAATGTAACAAATTAACTTTACAAATTCTGATTGATCAAACACAGGCTCGTAAAACATTCAATTGTCACTATTTTGAATTTGAATACCCACTTTAATCTCAAATTTATATCTGCATTGCAAAAGTGCAAGTATAGCACCCAGAGGCCCTGTGTACCATGTTTGCAGAATACAGGTTATAGATCTATGTCTCAAAAAGGACACTGTTCCGCATAATATATTCCTTACAGGCCCGCTCATCTTTTTTTATTCGCCGCTTTTCCTATTCTATAATTTGATTTCAAGTGTTTTTCTCATAAACAGAGGGAATAATGCTATTTGGATGGTGGATTTTATAACACAGAATACGCAAGAGAAGTGTTTTCTGCCTTTGGTATTTATGATTTAGAGGGCACTTTGAAAAACGGTACAGGAAAAATAAGTGTATGAATACATCTAGGCAAATAATTTCCCCCCCCCCCCCCCAAAAAAAAAATGTATCTGATCAAAAATCCATTCAGAAACTGCTGAAGAACAGCATTTCTATAGATCTTTCTTTGTATACTAGAAACATAGTAAAGGCAATTTTGGCTAGAAGTAAAAGTATATAATATTGCACAAGTTTCTTTCACGTTTGAAACAGTGTTACTAACCACAGTATACAAATATGCTTGCATTTTTAATATCAGCTACAAAAATGGGCCAGAAAAATGTTTCAAAATGCTAATTACAGCGTTCATAGGATAGTAAACACACCCATTGCCTGATATTGGCCCAAATGCAGAGAGAGATACAATCGATTGTAGACTTTACTATTAAATGTAAGTCAGATCATGTGTTCTAAATGCGCAAATCTGATTGGTTGATATGCGCATATTTTCTGACTTACAATTAATTGTAACTTAGATTCGATTGTATCTCTTTTGCAACAGGGCCCTTTTCTCTCATTATACACAAGGCCACTAAATATTAATGCCAAAATCTACTTGCCCAAATGGGCTCCGTAATAGAACAAACATTAACTGGTCTAATTAGAGCCGCGAGATTCAGGTTCTAGGCCATTAAAATATGAGAAATCTTGTTATTACTTGCCCAACTGGGCCACAAGGAAAACAAGTTAGTTTTGAGCATCGCTGTAAAGTATACTATTCTTGATCAAGATGTGAGGATCATGAAGAGAGAGGGAAAGGATCGATGCACACTGTCAGAGCTCTATTAACCTGTAGCGGACCTCTGCTTGATTTTGCTATATAGAAACAAGCTCAAGTATATTCAGGCCAAGTCCTGAAAGGGTTAAAAGGGACAGAAATAGCAGTGTGCATGTGACCTGTAAGGCTGTATTTATAAGCAGCAGCCATCTCAATTTCCAATTCAAGTACCTTGAATACTGCCAATATACACTTGTAGTATACACAGAATGGCAAGCAGGCCTGAATGAAGGCAAACTTTACATTAGTGTCCGCTTTATTGGGGAGGCTATATTTTACCCCTTCTGGTGTACCTGATTATGTCAAATGATCAAATCCTACGGTCCTACCTCTTTTTAAAACAGGAAGTTAAATGTTGCCTAAAGTGGAGAGCACTGTGCCAGAATACCAGTGAGTATACATAGCATCTCAATTATATAAACTTTATCTAATTTCTCTTCATTTTGGTCCCTATCAAGTTCATTTGGAGGCTAAGAGCTTAAAAAGCACTTTACAATTTTCTTCTCAGCCTTCAATGCAATTAACATGTAGAATAATATATATTCCCCAAAAGCAACAACACACATTTAAACAATGAGAATGTAATCCCTAGGCTAAATAAACATCAACCAAATTGAAAAAATAATGTTCAGATCTTCCAATTTCAAATAAAAACATGTATTATTAAACCAGTTTATTATCAAAATAATCATTAAAAAAAATACTAAAAATAATGATGATAATGATGATAACAGTAATATAAACAACAACCCCATTGACTATATTACCAATTGAAATCAATCGGTAATCAGAATTACCAATTGAAAATAACCAATTGAATTCAATTGGTAATAAAAGAGCATGCATATGGAAAAGGAAACAATGGGTACCAATTGAATTCAATGGGTACCCATTGACACCAATGCCAATGGGTACCAATTGAATTCAGTTTCAATGGGTACCCATCAAATTAAATTGGTACCAATTAGAATTTCAATGGGTACCCATTGAATTCAATGGGTACCCATTAGAATTTCAATTGGTATTTCGTCCTGGGAACATAAAAACAACAATAATTAATGAATAACACATTTTTTGTATGTATACGTTCAAAATATTGGAAGTCTTTTATTGTTGTTAATGCCATGTTGGGGGCAGAATAATTCTGAGATCCAATGATGTATTACTACACGCTGTGTGCAGTGCCCGCATCAGGCTAAGCATATCTTTCAAGCATTTCAATCACACTGATTGGATATCACACCTCACTTGCTGCAATCCACCCACTGGATAACAGGGCCACTATCCACAGGGGGAACAAGTGTCATAATCAGGGTCTATCCCAGATATGGGGAGGGGTGTGGGTGGGATTCAAAACATAAATTAGTCTGTGTGTGTGTGTGTGTGTGTACTTGCGTGGATACGTGTGTGTGCGGTTGCGGTTGCATGCATGTGTGTGTTGGTGTGTTTGTGTGTGAGTGGGTGCATGCATGTGTGTTAGAAGGAGAGTTTCCAGGTTTGCCAAAGGGGTGGGAGGTGGGGGGTAAATTCTTAGGATGGGTGACAGATAGTGTCAAAAAGAAGATTCTTGTATGTTTGTGTTTGAGTTCACAGATAAGGGGTGCAATTACATTGGGGGGGGGGGGGGGGGGGGGGAGAGAAATCACATCTATATGTAATTAGCCTTTAGGCTTAAAATTAAAAGTTTGTGTGGGGTGTGTGCATTTGGATATCATGAGAGGGGGGAGCTTTTGTAAGCTTTTAAGGTATTATGTTTTTACTCTATAGATATAAACCTTTCATACACGTATGTATGTTGCAGTCTATCATGAAAATCATATATATTGCTTTTCGGAATGAGTTTGAATAGGGTCAGAGGTAAAAAATTGCTGGTCACGTGTGTGACATCATGATTAAAGTCTCCAATATCACTTTGTTGACATTTATATGAAGTTAATGGATCACTTTCATAGACAGCATCACACACATAGGCCCGTATTCACAAAGGAGGTTTGTACAAACCCTGGTTCAAACCGCGGTTTACATCTATGGAATGCCAATTGTAAACTGATGGAGAGAGAATGTGTACCATCAACATTGTTAACAAGTAAGGAATTTACAATTGGCATTCCATAGATGTAAACCGCGGTTTGAACCAGGGTTTGTATAAACCACCTTTGTGAATACGGGCCAATGTGACATACATCATCCTACACATCTCTACACATTTCTCCAAATGCATTGTACGAGCAAGGAGCTTGGTACGAACCTCAGTAAGCAGCCAGGGATTCGCAGCCGTCAACTCGTTCCAGTTGACATCTTCGGTTACCGTGGCGCCCCGGAAAGGCGACACCGCCGAGCTCTTGAGACTCTTGCTGAGGAGGGCCTTCCCTCCGGCTTCACGGATTGCTTTCGCCGACATCCTTCAACAAATAGTGTGCTCCTTCTAACAGGCTTATTATGTGTGATGTGCTGAATCCTGCAAGAAATAAAGAAGAAAAAAACATTGTACTCTAAAATGATCCCTTAATTTTAACTTTTCCAAAAGCAAATTGGAGAATTTAATCATACCAATATCATTGTAACAAATAGTGTGCTCTTTCTCACAAGGTTATTATGTGTGGTGTGCTGAATCCTGCAAGTTATAAAGAAAAAGCAACGTTCAAATAGACTCATTTTATTTCAGAAATAATTTTGTGCAAGCTGAAAAAGTTATAGAGAAATTTATTTCAGGAAAATACCACATATGGCAAGTATAATATCAGATTTTGTGGAGGGTAAAGCTGGAAAGGCTTTTCTGTACTCCAATCAGAAACAAGTATGTGACTTGTGTTGTTGTTGTTGTATTGTGTACTTAGAGTTTACAAAAGTTAGGGGGAAATCATGGAATTGATAATGGTGCTATGATTCCCAGCAGTTGAACTATCTAGAAAATTTTTTTTTCCTCTTCAATGACAACGCAAAGTTTGGGGTGCTGTTAATACACAGGTGTGCCACCGGCAAATATGGTATTAGTTTGTAATGTAATTGTGCAGATTTTGGTTACTTAAATTCAGTTTGACCAAAACTGTACTCTCTTAAATACCAAAACTCAACGATCCCTTTTAAAAGCTAAGTATGTGTGGTGTGCTAACTCATTACAAGAAAGGAAGACGAAAAACACTACGTTTTGTATTGTACTCATTACAAAGTAATCCATTATTTTTATATTTTGCCAAAATAGTTGATATTTCAATAATAAAAACAATATCATAACAAATAGTGCATACCCTCCTTCTCATGTGGTAATGTGTGGTACATGCTATTATTCATGACTTTTCAAACAAACTATATAACCCTTAGAAAACAAATGGATATATCACTTCAGTTAAATAAAAAAGAAAGAATTTAAAACACATTCAATTCTATGAACAAAGACACAACTAACAGTTTTAAACATTAAATTGTGCACAATATGCAGTCAAAAATATTTCTTTAAGCAACATCTTACCTAAATTTGGATGGAGCTGTTCAGCCAAATAACTGGAATAAGCACTATGACTTGCAGGATAGAAGACAAATAAAATAAATGACAGGATGCTTCTAGAACCAAGTATAAATGATCTCCCTTTAACTGAATAACTCACAAGGGTACTGATCTCAGTGGTACTGGAATGCATACAACTACATGTATGGACAAAGCCACCATGTGCCAGTACCAGTACTATTACATTACAGAGGAAATTTCTCTACCACACACCGATGGTACCTGTAATATTTGTGAATTTCCGACCAGCATACATGTAGTTGCTGGTATTTCAGATGCCTGTAGGATATAGGCCCAAGTATGAAAGATAGGCCCAAGCATGAAAGATAAGCATGAAGTGCTCTAATAAAAGCTAGACAAAATGCAAGATGCACATGTATAGTCTATCAGGTTATGTAAAGCAGCATTTTTTTTTGCTATAATCTTGGAAACAGTTTTTAATTTGGTCTAAATACATTACTGATGAGAAAAAGTGATGTTTCCATTTTTAATTTTTGGTCCCAGGGTGAATTTTGGCGATTTTAAAGATAATTAGCTAATTTGCATATTTGTGAAATAAGGTCAGGGGTCATTTTCTATCTAGGAATAGTACAATATTGATAAAAACTAGTATTCTAGGGTATTTTGAGGCAAGGATTCCATTTCCGGTGCTCGTTTGTAAGTGCTGTATGGGAAACACTCTGAAATCAAAGATGGCTTCCCCTAATTTGCATATTTATGAATATTATTGATTTTCAGTGGCTACAGCCCCTAATAAGCAATAATTCCGGATTATTATTTGTCAGTTATGTTCTAAGTATGTATTTAAGATATCAAAGATGAGTTAACATCATGGCAACCTCTAGCAATGCATATTATTTGCATAAATATGTATTTTACCTAATTTGCATATTCCCCCAAATCGAGTATATTGGGAACCCGGCAAGTAAAAAAGACAAGTAATACCACTTTTCCAAGGTTTAAGGGGGCAACGAATCCATTCATGATACTTATTTACCTGTATCACCTCGGCAACCTACATAAATTCAAGATGGCCGCGATTGTCATTTTAAAGTAAATAATGCTATTTGCTACTTAAACGGCATTTAATTGATAAAATTATGATTTGCTTACTGTAAGCAAACAACTGCATTGTGATTCAAATATTCTAGTTGCTCATTCCAATTATTAAAAGTCAAAACATTATAATATCAATCTAATATAACCGAAATAATATAGTCGTGTATGATAACATGTGTAATTTAGGGAGCAGTCATCTTGGATTTGAGATGGATGCCATGGTGATACAGGTAAATAAGTATCAAAAATGGATCTGCTGCCCCCCAAAACCTTGGAAAAGTGGTATTACTTGTCTTTTTTACTTGCCGGGTTCCCAATATACTCGATTTTGGGGAATATGCAAATTAGGTAAAATACATAATTATGCAAATAATATGCATTGCTAGAGGTTGCCACGATGGCAACTCATCTTTGATATCTTAAATACATACTTAGAACATAACTGACAAATAATAATCCGGATTGATTGCTTATTAGGGGCTGTAGCCAGTGAAAATCAATAATAATCATAAATATGCAAATTAGGGGCAGCCATCTTGGATTTCAGAGTGTTTCCCATACATCACTTACAAACGAGCACCGGAAATGGAATCCTTGCCCCAAAATACCCTAGAATACTAGTTTTTATCAATATTGTACTATTCCTAGATAGAAAATGACCCCTGACCTTATTTCACAAATATGCAAATTAGCTAATTATCTTTAAAATCGCCAAAATGCACCCTGGGACCAAAAATAAAAAATGGAAACATCACTTTTTCTCATCAGTAATGTATTAAGACCAAATTAAAAAATGTTTCCAAGATTATAGCAAAAAATTTCACAACATTTATTTACACTTCATTAGGGGATATACTAGTACATGTAGTGTAAGGAATGACATTGCTAACTCTTTGAAATTAGCAAAAATATCATGCCCTATATGAATGCAGGAGAAGTAAATCCTACAGTAAGCCATCTAGGGTAAATGCCTCTTATTTGCTTTATGGCCAATTTGGGCAAGTACAAATTAAGGCATTTCCTATTTTAGTGGACAGAAACCTCAATATGTTAAAAGAAGACTGTATTGACGAATTAAAAAAAAAAAATGTTGTTCTGTATACCCTCAAAGGTTGATCTCCACAAAAATTTCAAATGTATAACCTCCAATAAAGTCTGCATTTCTTTTTCAAAAGTACCTTTTTTTTGTGTAATATGCTAATGAACTCATCTGCACGGATGCTGTGACGTCATTGAAGCAGAACTATGATTGTGTGCTCGCTTTACGTACAAGCATGACCTTTGTACTCCGTTGTTTGCGCACAATTACCCATTGTAAACTGCTGTGCCGTATCAAACTTGAATACGCCAAAGCTCGGCCAAGGGTGTATGTATACGCAAAATTCGAATTCTCGGCCCGAACAAACTGGTCCATTTTTTAAAGTAAAGAATCTTGTTTGTTATGTCAATTGAAGAATTGCGAAGTAAACAAGGTAAATTACTTTTTCTCACGTCTTGTGTCTGTTTATGTTGTGCGTGTGCTCCATAAACAGGGGTCTATGAGGCCATGAGGGCACGTGCTGATAAATATTGTACCACCACATTTCGGGTCATTTTATTGTTGATATTATTTGTAATGTTCTTGTCTATTTTTGTAGCGACCAAATAGGAAGAAAATAATGAATTAATATATATATTTCATGTATGGTTTCGAGCCCCATCTTAATAGACCTTACATCTGTGTCACTTGGATAAGAAACAGTTGGTGGTCTAATCGTAAAACACGGGGTGATCCTTTGCCAGGCTCATGGCCGGTGTCTTAACCAGCCACCCGCACAAACCTCACTCGGGTAGGTTTACCATAACAACCGCACCTCCTTTCAGTATTTATACCGATACACGTGTGCCTGATCAGCGATTGTTGCTGAATTGAGTGCGCACAGTTAGATGTTTGATGTAGTGCTTACCTAATTGTAGCTTTTTAAATTTGCGATTTATTTATTAATAGTATTACAACTCACATTATTTGAGCAATGCCAGTGTAAAATTATGAATGTATGGTGTAAGCTTAGAGCAAGTTAAATTGGCAACCTTGTTTACAAGAGTATGTTCCCGATCCAAAACGTGATCGCTGCATTGTTTACATTTTTCACGGCCCATTTGCGCATGCCCGCCTGACGTCATCAACCCAGGTAACTTTGTTCTGCGTCTTAACTGGCCGTTTGTCAGGATGACATCGAGGTGACATCTGGACGTTGTACCGGGATGTCACCCTGGCCTGACTAGGCTGAAACTCACCCCGATGTCGTCCTGACGTTACCCCGATTGAAGCGTCTTAACTGGAACGGGGTAGGATCTCATCCGGATAACGTCAGGATGTCACCTCGACTATTTCTCCCAGTTAAGACGGGGTTTTACTTAGTAGATTGGCCTACAGTGATTTTCACGAGAAACGTATATTATTGCATCCTTCACGTAATGGATTTTGAGGATCGTTCCATTACTCTTTGATGATTCATGTTTTGAATAGTTGAAATTTGGGAAAAGTTAAAGGTTTCAAATACGATTTATTTGTATGGAATGGTTTTCTAAAATCATGATATGAATCATCAAAGTAGTGCATTTCACCAATAAAGTCTTCTTTTAACTCTCAAACAAATACAAATTTGATTTCCCATTTGGGGCAATGCCGGATTGATTCCCCCCTCCCCTTCCCTATCCCCCACTTGTCAGTAGATCTATACAAAGTGTTCTATTTCTATGAAACTATATCACACATCATTCAGCAGAAAAACTATATTGCTATATGATTGAAGTCTCAAATATCACTTACGGAAACATGAAGTAAATGGATCGCTTTAAATTTGCAAAATTTGGTCCCCCAAAACCTTAGAACTGCACAAAATCAAATTGAGAAACCGTGTGGAATTAAATGAGTGTGTATGTGAGCACCGGCGTAGATCAGGAGGGAGAGGGGGGATGTTTGTGTTTGTATAGGGGCTAATCATGAGGGAGATGATTTAAGTCTAACTGTGATCAGCGCCGTACGAAGTACGGCGCTGTGACGAGACGTTAAAAAATTTTGAGAAATTTTGCGACGGGTGGTTTCAACAACTTTACATCTATTATTATTTTTATTTTTTTAGTTCTAGACATGAATTAAACCTTCAACCTACCTTGCATGCTATTTAATTTGTTGCAAAAGAATGATAACTTACCTCAAATTGATGATGATGATGATGATGACTGTTATTTCCTTCGTCTTTGTTCGCTGCATGCAATGTCAGGTGACCGAAAACTCGTCGGCAATGCATGCTGGGATAGGAGGTATTCCGCGCGTAAGTGGCGATCGGTTGACTAATACAATAAGCCAGGGACTGTATGTACCATACTCACATGTACGTGTACAGGGGTGTATCGCGCACGCAGAAATAGATCAATCGCTGTACAGAACGCGCGCACATCCAGGCTCGTACACCAAAGTTTGGCCTGCGACCTCGCGCATTGCCGACAAGTTTTCGATCACCTGATATGCAGCGAACAAATTCGGATACCATTTTCGTCACTTCTGTAATCTTGCCAGTTTTATAGTAAATTTCAGTATAAATAAAACGAATGGAGCATCAGACATTTTACGATTTGGATCATTGATGTCCATGCATAACATAAGTTAGATCGACAAATCTATCGCTTTCATGGCCTTTTTGACATTATTATTGTTATTTTCACTGTCGGCATTCTAGCGATAGACGCGACCGATACGCGGTGCCTTAAGAGGCAAGAACACCGTAAGTCCGCAGTAAAAGTTACTTACGGAATAACATTTTTGTTGGGACATAAAACACCACATTCTCACACTTTGAGCGACATTTGTAGCCCTATCAATACATTTAGGGCTGATATAATACTTTAACTCACCGATATCGTGTGTCGCTATACATGTCATTCTATAATAACGGCGAATTGTGAGATTTTCCACAATTTTCCATGCCTCTTCTTCGGTCTTTCGCGGTACTTTTTGTTCAAACTGCAAAAAAAAAAAATATAACGTGCATCCGTATGCGCGAACACTTTTTCAGAAACTTAGGCAGCTAGGTACGGTACAGCGCGCGCGCCGCAAAGCTGCTATACAGAACTTGGGCGCGCCAAGTTATAGCAGCTTTGCGGCGCGCGCGCTGTACCGTACCTAGCTGCCTAAGTTTCTGAAAAAGTGTTCGCGCATACGGATGCACGTTATATATTTTTTTTTTGCAGTTTGAACAAAAAGTACCGCGAAAGACCGAAGAAGAGGCATGGAAAATTGTGGAAAATCTCACAATTCGCCGTAATTATAGAATGACATGTATAGCGACACACGATATCGGTGAGTTAAAGTATTATATCAGCCCTAAATGTATTGATAGGGCTACAAATGTCGCTCAAAGTGTGAGAATGTGGTGTTTTATGTCCCAACAAAAATGTTATTCCGTAAGTAACTTTTACTGCGGACTTACGGTGTTCTTGCCTCTTAAGGCACCGCGTATCGGTCGCGTCTATCGCTAGAATGCCGACAGTGAAAATAACAATAATAATGTCAAAAAGGCCATGAAAGCGATAGATTTGTCGATCTAAACATAAGTATGAACCGAGATATGTTATTTAAAGTATGATATTGTGTTTTTATTATAAGTGTGTTTGCCGTTAAAGCCTATAAAGTGTTACCATCACGGTATACACACCTCAGTATGCCAGGCAAATTTAAGTCATGCTTTTTAAAATTATATAAAATAAGACGTAAGGTATGACATGTTAAAAAAAAAAGTCCAAATGTTAAAGTGATGCATGTAAAGTGTCAGATATTGCACAAAATGGCATTTGAGACTTCAATCCTACATCAATATCATTGTAAAATACAATTGAAAGATTTGTGAAAGTTTGAAAGAAAACGAACACTGTTTACCTAGTGAAAAAAACGAATATTGAGTTCATATTTTATCACCGAATACTGATGGTCTGCCATACTTTTGTCGTAGTAATGAATGATCCGTTTGAGATATTCGCATCCGTGTATTTTTACACACGTAGTACATAATTCATGGAATTTGAACTCGCTCGGCTCAAAGTTCAATCTCCGCAATGTTCTCACGGGTGCTGCTAGATCGACAAATCTATCGCTTTCATGGCCTTTTTGACATTATTATTGTTATTTTCACTGTCGGCATTCTAGCGATAGACGCGACCGATACGCGGTGCCTTAAGAGGCAAGAACACCGTAGCTCTACAGTAAAAGTTACTTACGGAAAATCATTTTTTTTTGCACATAAAACACAACATATTTAGTATTTTGAGCGACATTTGTAGCCCTATCAATACATTTAGGGCTGTTATAATACTTTAACTCACCGATCTCGTGTGTCACTATACATTTCATTCTATAATTACGGCGAATTGTGAGATTTTCCACAATTTTCCATCACTCTTCGTCGGTCTTTCGCCGTTCAAACTGCCGTTATCGTACACAGATGCAATAATTACGGTATCGCTAGCGTGCACACAAAAAAAAAAAAAAAAAAAAACGACGCAAAATTTAAATGAGTTATTTGACTTGACAAACTGTTACCGCTACCGAATAATTATTGGAATCACTGGCCCACAATTATTTGCTAAAAATGTAGCGGTAACAGTTTGTCAAGTCAAATAACTCATTTTAATTTTGCGTCGTTTTTTTTTTTTTTTTTTTTTGTGTGCACGCTAGCGATACCGTAATTATTGCATCTGTGTACGATAACGGCAGTTTGAACGGCGAAAGACCGACGAAGAGTGATGGAAAATTGTGGAAAATCTCACAATTCGCCGTAATTATAGAATGAAATGTATAGTGACACACGAGATCGGTGAGTTAAAGTATTATAACAGCCCTAAATGTATTGATAGGGCTACAAATGTCGCTCAAAATACTAAATATGTTGTGTTTTATGTGCAAAAAAAAATGATTTTCCGTAAGTAACTTTTACTGTAGAGCTACGGTGTTCTTGCCTCTTAAGGCACCGCGTATCGGTCGCGTCTATCGCTAGAATGCCGACAGTGAAAATAACAATAATAATGTCAAAAAGGCCATGAAAGCGATAGATTTGTCGATCTAGGGTGCTGCATGCGGACGTTCTATGCTGAGACAATTGTACTTTTTTTCAATTGCGTTGATTAACGCTTTAGAAATAATGATTTTCAATGATAATTATCTTCATACTAAAGGGACATTTGGAAAAATCAAACCCTATTTTATTCTTCTCTTACCATAAGCTAAACAACACGGTAGAAGAGAAACGATGAAGCTCCAAGTAATTTTCGTGGATTTGGACACTTTACATGTATGACTTTAATGTAAGTGTCTCTAGACTCTACCTTTCGTCTTCTTAGACTAATAGAGACCTACAATCTACAACTACAAGCATTGCACTTTTTAGTAGACCTCCTTTTTCCAATCTGTATACCCATATTCATTGTAAACTTGTATCTTGTTTGTTGTTGGAAATAAACGATCATTCATTCATTCATTCACGTCAGACAAAAAGAAGAAGCTCTCTAGACTAGTATGACTGCGGGAAGCCTCGCCACCGCACCGGGCGCGGTCGGGGGACGGGGCAGGCTCAGCTGCACAGTCAGCCCCTCAGCTCAACTCGGCAATCTTTCATTTTCTAATTTTAGAAGAAACAAAAAATTTACATACCTTTACGAATTCGAAGCAAATCCAGATATCCTTTTTATTGCAATTTATCGTGGTCTTTTAAGCTGAATCTGCGGTAGTCAATCTGTTTTAAGACACGATACAAATATTAAAATCACCGCATCAGTCCATTCATGATCATGGGTTCGGTATACCGTACCCCGTTTACATGCATACGTACGTACCGTACACGTTATTTGTAGTGCCGGTTTTTTCAGGGGTCATATATCAGCTGGCCAGCGTACAGTTTGATGCGTCCTAAATTTAAAAGACCGTACACGCACAAAGCTGTGTGGTAGACTATGGTTGGCCAAAATGGGAAAAAATATTATCGTAGTGACAATTCAGACACGGTTCGCAATTCTATTTTTGTCCAATAGTATACTCTAAATAGTTTGCTAAAATCTTAAAATTGCAGGAGGCATAATTCAGACAGAAGATGATTTGATTTATTTATTTATTTTCCACATTTTCAACAAAATATAAAGCATAAAATAAACATGAACTTAGTTTCTTACACATAATGAGAAAAGATAATAGGCCTTCTAAGTTCTAAAAAATTAATTTGGAGAACGTAATTAATTTTAAAGTGAGATGCCCAAACTTGCTCAATATACACCGACTCATAAGGGAAATAAGAATGCGACCAAATATCTAGCTTTTCAGTGTCAAATAATTAATATTTTTCCTTATAACTGCTTTATTATTGAATAGCCTACGTACATGTAACATGCATGATAACCTATGACAGCAAAGCTGCCCCCATTAATATTGTCCCCAAATGTGGGTGCCCCCCAAAGTCAGGTCTTCGAGCCATCAAGACACTTTCAATGAGTCAGTTTCTCTAGATGTTTTAAATAATATATTCAGAATTGTTGCAATGTATTGTTGTGAAATACGCCGTACGGTAGGCCTACCAATTTGAAATGAACAGAGTACTGATGCTATTACTGTCAACGTCGAACTTTTATATTTCAACATTAACTGCCTTTCATAGTTACATGCTTCACAATCAGTGGTCCGATATATCGCACGATGCATGCGTGTCGTACTTCATGCATGATGAGCGTGTGTGTCGATGATCCGTGATCATGTCCCTGGATTGTTTTGACACACACCAGTACTTGACGAATTGAGTTGTATATCGCCATCTAGCGGGGATATGTCGTATAACTTTTTAACATTATTTTTTACGATTAATTTATTCACTTGAAAATCATTCAAGAACAAACACTGCTGATGTCATTGTAAAGACTCGGTACTGTAACCTCAGTTTTATTTCAGTAGTAGTAAAAATAGAACAGTTATTCGCTGCATTGTAATACAGTTTACATCCCATAACTACGTATCTTATTGGCATTTCGCAGATCAATATTGTTTGTCGTTTGTTGACATTGTTTGTGGAATCATTCAAGGGAGTCTGTTAATTGGGCTCCTGTTGTTTCTTAGTCATGGTGAGCGATTATCCCCGATCAATCCAAAGTACCGTACTTTTATTTATTCGATTTGCAGATTACTAGTTTTTGTTTTGTATCTCTCCTTTTTTGTCAACTGTTTATAATACATATGAATTAGGGCAAATCAATTGTTGTTGCATCTACAAGGGAAAAAATCTCATTGTTATAACAGTAACAACAATAACTAAAAGTAACACCACCACCAACTAAAAAAAAAACAGCCTAGTAACAACTAACAAGTAACAGCAACAACAACAAATCCTTTTAGTTTTTAGACTTTTGAACTCCTTAGATTAGTTTGACTATATACACATAAGTTGCAAAAGTACTTAACACATAAATAAACAAACAAACAAACAAACAAACAAACACACACACACATACAGACTTGGTGTAAACAGCCCGGACAGCTGCTAGTTTTTATTCCGTGTTTAAATAAATCAAACAAAGAAAATGAAACACACACACACACACACACACTATATCTCTCCCTTCCTCCCTCCATTATAGCTATCTATTTCTCCTCTAGCGTTAAATCTTCTTGTCTTGTGTTGTACAATTTTTATTTATCCTGTTGTTATAAATGTCTATGATTATTAAGCCGTCCTTCAATTGTACAATATACAAGCCATGTATGCTTTCTCGATTGGTTACTCCTCATTTTAACTACATTTAACAGGTATAAACGGATGAAATATTTGGAATATTGTCCATGTATGATCATATCTGTAAAATTGCTTGTGAACGAGAAATGTCCACATAATTTAGTTAAAATTTGGTTTATATAATACTTTGTTGAAAATGTTGAAAATAAATAGATGCAATCAAATAAAATATCTCTCCTACCCCTCTCTCTTACTTTCTCTGTCCGGCGATGTACTATTTTGTTTTCTTTTTGTCTATGGGTGCACTTGTCTAGAATCCTACAATTAATTAGTTTTAGGCAAATACAATCACTTCAAACTGCCGATTCTGGACTAGACAAGTTTATTAAAAGTGCATTTTCGCTGTCTGTTACTCATAATTTCGTAATTCCCAATACTTCTGGGGGTGTATTCTGAAAACGATTTTAAGCTAAAATTTATTGTATCTACGTCACTAAAAACTTTTTTAGGAAATCGGTATTCTAAAACTGTGAGATTTTATTTGTATCTACGTCACTACAAATTTTAAGCCAGCGCTAACATTTATTGTAGTTGCCATGGAAGATATGCAAATTGTATGCAAATGAGGCAAATCGGTATTCTGAAAATAATTTTAACATCAAATTTACAACAGAATTTAAAATCACTAAGTAGCAGTTTTATCTCCGTGACTTGAATTGAAAAGTAAGCTATGGCAGCGCTTCTTGGAGCACAAATACTCCACGAGCATCAACACGCACGATTTTATTTTAGGGTGATAACATTATTATCTCCGCTACATTTTCAGAATACACCCCCTGGTTGTATACAATCCTCTTGGGCATCACTAATAAAGGAAATAATCCGTTTTTGAAACCACCATCATCTGTTTTGACTGAACACTGGAGGCTGCATGTTTTCCAAATGTACCATAACGTCATCTGACCTTCCACTAACAAAAGCTATCAGTCAAAACAGTTGATAGCGGTTTAACAAACATTGTTTCCATTATAAGTGATACCCATAAGGAAAATAATACATGACTAGAAATGACAGGAATTTTGCACTTCAGTAAAAGCATGCACAAATTCCAGCATTACACCCTGTGTAATTTCACGTTTATTAAAACACTAACTTTACAGTATTTTGTTCACATTGTTCCTATAAAATTACTGTGCATCATAATTCTACAAGAATAAAAGCTTGAACTTGTTCATAAAAAATCTTTACAATCAGCTGTTGCTATCGTTTATATTAGTGTGTTAGGTTTTTAAATATTTGATACTGCTGTATGATAAACAATTACATTTTTGTTGTGTAGTGTTCATGATTTGTGTTGATAAACCGCAATGATACCCTTTTCCCGTCGGACTGGTAGAGCAAGAAAAATAGAAAATACTAATGGCCTAGTCCTAATGCACTGTTTCTCCTTCTGTTTCCTTTCCATATCCATCCAAAATGATGCGAACCAAGTTTGGAATGGACTAGTAGGATAATTTTAATTTGGCTCCGTTTCCGATGTCTGCTTGGTCGACTGTGGCCATTTCATTGCTAGATACTTACCGTTTTGCCACATTTTGGTCGGAGAATGGAAGGAGAAACAGTGCAGTGGAACTAGGCCATAATATGTTGCTTACTCAAAAACTGCAAAGGGTGGCTAGCCAGGAATCCTTCTAGGCAGGGAGGGGGTGCTCCATGACCCTGCAATGGGTGGCTAGCCAGGAATCCTTCTAGGCAGGGAGGGGGTGCTCCATGACCCTGCAATTGGTGGCTAGCCAGGAATCCTTCTAGGCAGGGAGGGGGTGCTCCATGACCATGCATAGAGTTAAAGGGGACCACCAGGCAAAGAACAACATATAATTATGTTTTGGTACCATTTTGCGATATCAAATAGATTCCCAACATTTTGTTGTGTAACTCATAAACAATGCAATTAACTACCACCACTTACGGAACCAGTATTATTTCATGGTTCTGTACGTGCCAAACTTTTGCGAGTGCGCCATGCGTACGTTTGGAGACAATAGAATACCGGACGATTCGTTCGCTCTGGACAAAGGTAGTCTTCCTACACGCAGAGCCATGAATGCATGCTTTATAATGGTGGTGCGTTTTCCAATTATATATTTTTTCTGGATACATATTTTTCTGAACTTGTTGATGGAATGGACTACTAAAGATGTTATCTTTCATTTATAAGAATATTATTTGTGGGTGGTGGTACCCTTAAGATAATAATTATGTGACCCTTCGCCACAAAATGACCAATAGGTCAAGAAAAATAATTGTGCTGATTTCCACATAATATTTAAGTAGAAGTCATTACTTTTAAGATGGTATATAATTTGTCATATTCGGACGAAGCAAGCCCTCTCACAATGAGCACCAAAGACTTGGAAAATGGCTGAAGCAATTTTAAAATAAGAGAAAATGGTCTGCTTCAAAGATCGGCATCCATTCAAGCACTGTAATCTGATCATTTTTATTCCATGACAAACCGTATTTAAACATATCTGATGCTCAAAATTAAATTAACAAAGTAAATTAGGATACCCTCATTCAGACAATACCAAAATCCTGAATATCATTTTTTTTTTTTTTTTTGGTACTATTTCAGCTAATTTTGTGGTTAAGGTACACACGCAGTACCCCGGGGTACCGTTGTACCCCGTTATCCCGCGTTGTGTAGCGCCATCTTGTGTCCACTCGAAGTACAACCGTATTGCGTTGTGCATGCAGTGCAGCGCGCGATTGTATGCACGCTCATTTAAAAAATAATTAAATAAATAATTAAACAAAATGGCGGATTTTCGTCTGGTCCCTCAGGGTACCGTTTATGTCATCATATGTTAATTCATGGTAGAACAGTTGTGATTGGATTGTTATTCATTCCTTACCAATGTTGACAAATTAATTTCAGCTACAAGAAATAAAGTATGATCATGGTACAAAAAACAAACACAAAAAACGGGAAACTACTGATTTCAGATTGAAATTTACTTTGTATTTATTAGAAAAATGTACGCGTACATTGTTAATTTTGAAGAAAAAAAGTGAACGAATGTAAAAACGTGTTTGTATAATGTAGTTGGCTCCAATCATTAAATCTGACGTTTTAATAGCAAAGAACAGAGCTAAACAAAAAAATCACAAAAGTTAATATGCTGGAAAATGTCATTCTACTAATGAATAGCGTCAGATGAGAGTGAGAAGGGCGTTAAGTTTTGGCTAAATTGAGTTCTGCATACCAATTTGTAGTTCAGAGGCCTCCATAAATACTTATAATTATGAGAATACTTATCAAAATTAAAAGACACGCAACCAGATTTCTACAAGGCTCCATCTCTAAAGTTCAAAAAGCGACTTTGCGCCCTTCTCTTTCTCAGATGACGATAAGATCACTTCTTGGGGAAATATCACCCTTTTACAGACACGATAGGTCAGTTCGCTACCATATTCAATTTGTATGAATGTCCCATTTATACAAAGGTTGCTTCTGCCAACCTGAAGGATTGTCAGAGGTTTGCCTGACATAGCGGCAACTAGAGTATGCAAGGTGGGTTCAAAGTATTAACATTTATTTAAATGTATCAGAAACAGAAGCTTAGACAAGGAACACATTTTAATGTGTAAGAGAACCGGTCTATTATCCACAGGAAAGTCAAATTTATCAAATGTTTTATAATGATAATAATATACTTGATTTATAAAGAGTGCCTAATATGATTAAGTTTAATTCAAAGATTTACATCATGATCAGTGTAGGCTTTGGAACCCTGGGCAAACAGTCCTGCCTAGTACTATAAGGAATTGCTTGATTGGATTTGTTTACTTATCAATGTCTAAAGGCCCGGTCACATATCACCGGATAGCATAAACGGATACCCGACGAATAAAACATTTGCAAAATCAAATTATACGGTGATGAAAGTCGTCTCCATTGCTTCATGCACAAAACATTCTGCCGGATAGAACAACGTACATCGCCCGACAAGGAACGGAAAAGAAACGCATACAAACAGATTGAAACTCTTTATCTCCGTCGGGCATCCCTTTACATTTGTGTTATTGACGGGATGTGTAGTAAAAATGAATTTCCTAAAGTCATTGAAAACCAATCCTAGCTACGTTTCATATCCTCTCATCTCGCCGTTTCATTTTAAAGCTGCACAGTGTGAATCCACAAAGGCCTGTGATTGTTCAGTTGGTTTGATTGGAGGCAGGACTAATGGCTTCTTCGAGCCAGCCGAAACCAGTTCTCGCTGCTTTCTCTACCAACTTCATCTCTTTATCACTTAGTTCTACAGCTGCCTCGTTGGTCTCCACAGAGGCCTGTGATTGGGCCATTGTTTTCCCTGGAGGCGGAGCCAAGGTGTCGGTTTCCATGTCTGAATCTGAGGAGGCGCGGTCAGGCTTCTCTGCATCAGAGTCATCGTCATCACTGTCTGAATCCCAGTGACTTGTCCTGGTTTATAATAGAGCAGAAACCAAACAAGCATATACAAGGAATTAGTTATCAAGAGTAAGAATAAACATTCATTGACTATCGATCTGGCTACATTATTCTCTGCGTATCATGTGAAAGATATTCATATATTTTTCAACATTTATATTGCTTTAATGATTCAATAAGTTAAACAATGAAATAAAATTTGATTTTGTCATCATATACAGTACTTCAATTTGCAACTTTATATTTAACCATGTACTCAGTGGCAGCATTTAACAAGACTCTTTCTCGCTGTCACCACATTCTTATAATTTGTATTAATTTGTGTTATGCTGTAACTATTTATAATGGTTGTTTTTGTCATTATATTTCATGAGATGTGAAATAAATGTGACCGGCTATAGCAAAACTCTGCACTTGTCAGTAAAAATCAAAATGTAGATTTTCGTACCATTAGAAAGGCCTCATCACAAGGTTTCACTTGATGCTTTGTTCGATCAATAATTGGCGAAGATATGATTGTTTTAATTTCACAATCATAAATCTTACACACATTATGTGAACTTAAAATGCCCATTTCCTCAAAACATGAATTACCGACAAGTGCAGGGTTTTGCTATAGCCATTCACAAATGATTGATTCAATTTACCTGTGTGACTGTGCAGCAGTGCCCAGTAGTGAGAGGATGAAGGCACCACACAGGTGGCTGGCCGGGGGCAGGATGTGGGGCGGGGCTGCAAGGATCTGAACAATAGAACAAACACAATCATAATAACAGCAACAATAACAACAACAGGGAGGTGTTGCATAAGGGGTAGCGATCAATCACAAAGTAAGATTAAATGCGAGTCAGAAAATTGAGCTAACCAGATTTGCCCACTTAGGCACATTTTCTGATTTGCGTTTAATCCCAACTTTGCGATTGATCACATCTATTTATGCAAACCCCCCATGGATTCATGAGTAAAATCAAGCCTGAGCTTTTGAACCAAGCAAGTAACACAGCTAAACATGGAGATAAATACATAAGAATAACTGGATTTGCGCATTGCACATTCAATAAATAAATATTTTCCCAATAAACACCAAAGTTGACTCCGCTCAGGCTTATATAGCACCAAAATCATGACGTCACTCACATTCTTTTGTTATAACATAGTAATGGTTCTAATTAGGGCGGACCCAGGACCTCCTGTGCATGAGGCGGACACTCTCAACCGCTAAGCCACCATGCTCGGTCCATGTAAAGTGTACAACCAGGAATTTGTGCATGATACAGTGTGTAAATGGTCATTACCATTTACATCGTAGATGTGGGCTGGGGCACAGAAAAGGGAAAGTATGAATTACCTCCTTTGTGGTTGCTGTTGAGAGAGGCTTGGTGGCTTGACCAGTGCCCTGACCACTGGATGAGCTGGGCAGCGAGTATTCCCCGAGCAGCTGGGCAAACGGTGTCTCCGGCAAGCTGGCATGCAGATCAGTCTGATGAAATGAAAGGGGAGATATCAAATATATAACAATAATAATAATACAAATATTATAATCAGTGGACAAAATACATGGGGGCTGAGGACAAATTCGCCACCTGGAATGCCATAAAGAGCCCTCGAAAATCGTAATTTTGCATCGAGTTCAATGGAAAACAAATTTAGCGTGTTTATTTCATGCAGGCAAGCTTGATAAGTAGCCCCCGAAAAGTAAGTTTTATTTCCCCCTGATTAAAATATGGCGTTTATAGAGCACCATGCATCTCTTTCAGAGGCACAGTAATGTTATTATCCTGGGTCACCAGGTACACTTCAAACTCACACAATTAGCTTATGCACCATCTCAACTCCCTGGGGAGCATACTAGTCAAACATGTTATACAATTGAGTGTTACAGGCAATATATACCCCAACCAAGTTCCCAGTTTTCTCCTTGGCAGAGAATAGCAATGTGGATCAATTGCCTTGGCAAAGATGATGCAGGGACATCAATCGGTTTCAAACTCAGGGTCCCCGTTACTTGAAGTGACGTACCCATCCGATTGTGGCACAACACATCCACAATAACATCCATCTAATGTCCATTGAAAGCAAGTTATTTTCAAATAGCAATCCCCATTAAACGTACCTTGTCATAATCAATTCATAATAATATAATAATGATAAACCAGCATTTATATTGCGCCATCAATCTAGAAATGTAATTTTTTCAGGTGCATTATACAGGACAGTATAATATTACCCAGCCTGTAGCCGAGCTGCAAAACCTACCATATCATATTTCAATGTCCATCTAATTTCCCAATGAAAGGAAGTTATTTTCAGAAAGCAATCCCCATTAAACATACCCGTGTCATAATCAAATCATAATAATAATAATAATGAAAAACCAGCATATATTGCGCCATCAATCTAGTAATTTATATTCCGAGGCGCATTATACTGGACAGTATAATGTTACCCAGCCTGTAGCTGAGCTGCTAAACCTACCATATAATATTTCATTGTCTTTGTAATGTCCAGCGAAAGGAAGCTATTTACAGAAAGCAATGCCCATTAAACGTGTCATAATCAAAGTAACAAAACTGACCATGTCATATTTGTTCACGCTCTCTTCCCTCTCGGCCTGCTCCCCACTGATCACCGTCAGTAGCTCCTGAGACTTGGTGAGGAAGTAGAGATCAGATGCAGGTTGCCATGGTAACGCATCCTTGGACAAGTCTCCTTCACTGGCTGTCTTCCCGGGGGTGAACGCTGCCGAGACGATTGGAGAGCTGGACGCGCAGACGTGGTGGAAAACAGGGTGTGGTTTGGAACCGTGGAATACATACACTAATGAGAGAGAGAAAGAAACAAACATTAAGATGCTGCCTAGTAAAAGAGGAATGAATATATACTAACCAGTGGCCAAGCACCACTCTGCGACGCCATGTGTGTGCGCATAGGATTTTTTAATAAAAGTACTATTGCAGAAATAAACGTCGCTCAAAATGCGTACAAACATACGCATGGTTGACTCATCAAACAGTTTTGCCATGATCAGGATTTAGAGCGCAATATAGATTCAGATGATACAGAGATTGGAGATATACTTTTTTCTCTACTAGCCCATTCGGGCAAGTAAAACAAAAAATCAAATATTACTTGCCCAAAGAGAAAATTTACTTGACCACTTACTTCTAGATTAGATTCACAATTTATTGCATTCTACTCTTATAGATTCACACGTAGTTGGAACATAAATATCGGGCAACCAAACCAAAAAACGTAAGAAATTTTACTTTCCGACTTAAATTTGTACTTTCCCCCGGCAATACTTTCCCCCGGCAATACTTTCCCCCTGCAAGCGGACAAGTGCTAATGTTGAGCCCTCACTATATATATACTCACAATTCTGTTTGTCGTCAAATACAGCAAAGTGCTCCGTGTATGGATCCCCAATGAGCCTGGCTACTGCAAGAGTAACATTCCACAGAACTACAATAGGGAGTGGGAGAAGAGTGGAGAAAAGAATGTGCAACATTTCATCATTTACCAAAAATTAAAGAAATTATGATTTGCTCAACAAATGTTGATAGCAATGCTATTTATAGATACAGAGATTATATTTTTACACAATCAACTTAATATTAATAATACTGAGTATTTAAAAAACTACAACATTACCATTGATATCTTGATGTACAAGGCACTGAATTATGTGTATTACCCTGATCATAGGACATGCCTAAAATCAATACATTAAAGGGACTTAATGTCCAAATCCTCAAAATAAAATTTTTATTCTAGCGTTTCCCTTATACCTTGTTGTATTCGTATTAACAATAAAATCATGGGACAGGTTTCGGTTTTTCAAATTTCCCTTTCGTTACAAAGATATGTATGATTGAAGTATTCAGATAAGAAAAACTCCGGGCGAGTTTTTCTTCCATGTACAAAGTGAGTGCAGTGAGTTACTGAATATCACTTTGCATTTTTGCTCGTTACTTGGCCATACAATGTCCATTTGACTTGAAATTTTCACACAATACCCTGTGGACATATAACAACAATATACATTGCATCAACCATTCATCACTTTTTGCACATTTCAACAAAGTTACTAGATCCCTTTAACACATACTCAAGATAAATTTGTCAAATCATTCTTGATATATGCCAATCACAAGAAAGGGAACTACCATGTAAAAAGGACAACCAGAAAACATTGCCTCTTGCCCTTTTGTTGCAGAGGGTGAAGACATAACACAAAAAAAATGTTTTAAAACTAATGAACTATACACTATTTATAAAGCACATCTTCAAGTGCTTTACAATGATTTTATTACCACAGTCATCAGACACACCCACAATCAATCCATCCAGTGTGATGGAGGGTTAATATATATATAACAAACAAACAAGCAAACAAACAAGCAAACAAACAGACAAACAAACAAGAAACATACCCCTGCAAGTATGGAGTTTCCACACAGTGAGAGACGAGGCTGTACTACACACTAGGAAGTGGGATGACCCAAAACAGAGAGCAAAGATAACAGACAAACCATACGAAGCATACCTCTACATGTAAGAAGGTTCCACACGGTGAGAGACGATGCTGTACTACACACTAGGAGGTGGGATGACCCAAGACAGGGAGCAAAGATATAACAAACAAACAAACATACAAACCATACAAAGCATACCTCTGCATGTAAGGAGGTTCCACACAGTGAGAGACGAGGCTGTACTACACACTAGGAGGTGGGATGACCCAAGACAGGGAGCAAAGATATAACAAACAAACAGACAAACATACAAACCATACAAAGCATACCTCTGCATGTAAGGAGGTTCCACACAGTGAGAGACGACGCTGTACTACACACTAGGAGGTGGGATGACCCAAGACAGGGAGCAAAGATATAACAAACAGACAAACATACAAACCATACAAAGCATACCTCTGCATGTAAGGAGGTTCCACACAGTGAGAGACGACGCTGTACTACACACTAGGAGGTGGGATGACCCAAGACAGGGAGCAAAGATATAACAAACAAACAGACAAACATACAAACCATACAAAGCATACCTCTGCATGTAAGGAGGTTCCACACGGTGAGAGACGACGCTGTACTACACACTAGGAGGTGGGATGACCCAAGACAGGGAGCAAAGATATAACAAACAAACAGACAAACAAACAAACATACAAACCATACAAAGCATACCTCTGCATGTAAGGAGGTTCCACACAGTGAGAGACGACGCTGTACTACACACTAGGAGGTGGGATGACCCAAGACAGGGAGCAAAGATATAACAAACAAACAAACATACAAACCATACAAAGCATACCTCTGCATGTAAGGAGGTTCCACACAGTGAGAGACGACGCTGTACTACACACTAGGAGGTGGGATGACCCAAGACAGAGAGCAAAGATATAACAAACAAACAAACAGACAAACCATACAAAGCATACAAAGCATACCTCTGCATGTAAGGAGGTTCCACACAGTTAGAGACGAGGCTGTACTACACACTAGGAGGTGGGATGACCCAAGACAGGGAGCAAAGATATAACAAACAGACAAACATACAAACCATACAAAGCATACCTCTGCATGTAAGGAGGTTCCACACAGTTAGAGACGAGGCTGTACTACACACTAGGAGGTGGGATGACCCAAGACAGGGAGCAAAGATATAACAAACAAACAAACAAATAGACAAACAAACAAAGCATACCTCTGCATGTAAGAAGGTTCCACACAGTGAGAGACGACGCTGTACTACACACCAGGAGGTGGGAGGAACCAGTATGTCCAAAGCAAAGACACCTGCAGAAAATGCAAAGAAATGAGCACCGGGAATCATAATAAATACAGTTACATTCACCTATAATTATTTCACAAATTAGATCTCATTTCAATTGGGCATATGTGAACACACACAAAAAAGTATTTGCTTTTATTCATAATCCAAGGGTAGCAGGTTAAAAAAACTGCTAGGGTGGTGTTGCAGAAAAGCACAAGTCCACAAAATTGAATGCAACTTTGCGTTTCAACGCAAATCCATTGCATAAATGTTGAGTTTTATTTCAAGCGCAAATTTCAAATGCAGCTCAAACTTTTCTGCAACACCCCCTGTTGTATGTTCACACTTAGACAAGGCTCTATATCTATATTTGTCTCCCTCTAACCAGATGTAGTAAATGGGGAGAATAAATTATCATCTAAAGCCCTCCGGACACAGAGCCGACTCGACCCGATCCGACTGGTTTTCAGTCAGGCTAGAGTTGGTTTCGCTCAGTCTTAGCTGATTCAACATGTTGAATCGGCCTAAAATGATCTCCGACTGGCTCTTGAACAGCAAAACAGGTGTCATGAGGCAACGTATACTGAGCTGAACCGACTGAAAACCAGTCCGATCGGGTTGAGTCGGCTCTGTGTACGGAGGGCTTTAAGTCAGGGTAACCATGTTTTCACAGTGCAGCGCTTTGAAACATCAGTATGATGTGCTATAAATGTTATCTATTATCATAACCTAAAGAATATTAATACAGTGCCAAAATTAGCACAGGCCTGCTGGCCGGAGCCATTCAAATTCAGCTTCGGGGGATCGGGCCACAAAGTTTCATTGATCCTAAATTCTACTGGTCCAAATGGGCAACCAAATATAAAAGAATTTGTAATGTATTTCTTTGTTTGGGGCCACCAGATTCAGGTTTTGGGCTACTAGAATTTAAAAAATCATGGCTTTACTTGTCCGCTTGGGCCACAAGGCAAAAAAGTAATTTCTAGCATTGATTACTATAAAATTCAACATACCGTATCTGACCGTCGACAGCCGTGTGGGCCAGAACCTGTCTGAGCTGATTGGTCTCTGGGTCCCAGAGAGTCGGGACGTCATGGAAACCAACCGCCAATAGAGAGCCATCGGAGGAGAAGGCTGCTGCACTGGGCTCTATGTTCTTGTAGAAACCCACACTGTCACAGTTCCAGCAGTGCCTTGACTCTATGCAGGGAGCAAAGGTCGAGAGTCAATAATAAGGCCTACATTTTCAACCCTATCAGAATCTTCTCCAGAGGAAAAATGGGAGAAATAGTTAACAAAGCTTTGTCAGAACAGAGCAAATATATGAACATTCGAAACTACCACAGGCCCGATGGCAATGGGTCACCTAAAATTTACATAGGACTAGTAAAAATATCAAAATGCCGAAGTTTGGTTGGCCAATCGGGCAATTAAACCATGCATTCAATCACAAGCCTCTCACAGCTGCACTAGGCTCCATCATCTTGTAGAAACCAACACTGTCACAGTTCTAACAGTAGCGTCTTTTCGCACGGGGGGTCGCACTCAGAACGAAAATTTCCGCGTATCGTCCAAACCTACGACGGTAGTTGGCCGAAATAGCGTGGTGTGTACAACGACTACGCAGCGGTCTGGTAAGCCCTTACTTCAATGGGTCAGCCACAGAGGACAGTGGGGTCAGCCAATCAGCGCGCTTGGTCACTCAAGCAAGGAGACGTTCCGCGCATTCTTCACTGCGAAACTGCAAATAGATCGCGACGGTAGCCAGAGTACGGAGACGGTCACAGGTGATTTAAATCCCCCGTACTCAGCACTTGCGTCGCCGTGCGAAAAGACGCTAGTGTCTCGACTCTACGCAGGGAGAAACAGTTAATAGAGCGACGCAGAACAGGGCAAAAACAAAATTAACACACTCTGAATTAGAACAGGTGTGTACAGAATTGACGCACTAGTTAGCAAAAGTTAGGCTTACGTTATGTTCTGTAATTTGGGGTGATTTAAATGCATTTGTTATGAATAATACACAACTGTTTGCAAGATGTTGGACTTCTATTTAATATCAAATAACGGTACTAAAACAGATAAGCTTGTGTTTTTCTTTCTGTGGTGGTCCACCTTTGGCCTTACATTTAAAGGGGACCACCAGGCAAAGAACATAATTATATGTTTTGGTACCGCTTTGTGATATCAAATAGATACCCAACATTTCGCAAAGGGTTGTGTAAGTCATAAACAAAGCAATTAATTTAAATTCCGTACAGGCCAAACATTTGCGAGTGCGCCAATGCTATTCACGAATAGAATCCCGGACGATTCGTTCGCTCTGGACAAAGTAGTCTCGTGCATGCAGACCCGTGAATGCGTGCTTTAGAATGATGCGTTTTCCAATTATATTTTTTTTCTTCCTGGAAACATATTTTTGTGAACTTGTTGATGGAATGGACTACTAAAGATGTTACCTTTCATTTATAAGAATATTATGTTTGGGTGATGGTACCCTTTAAGCTTGCACTGGGGATTTAATTTGCAGCTGTAGAGTTACCAGAGTGATGTCAGAATGACAAAGCAATATCAGAATATTCAGCAGCGTCTATCATCTACACAGTTTGAATGGGAATTGTTCAGGCCAAATACATACAGACTAGAAATTAACCGCGTCCAGGTGGCCAAGTTTGGTAAAGAAAAGAAGGGCATTACAACAGACTTACTCTCAATGTCAGTATCATCAACCAGAGCCCATATCTTGAGCTGCCCATCTTTACTAGTAGTCACAGCCATTGGATCATCAAAGCTCCCATCTGTAGGGGCCGGCCGGAAAACAAGAGTATTGATGACGTCTGTGTGGGGACTCTCTATGGTGGTGTTCAGTGAAAAACTGAGAAAGAAAATGACAAAATTACACAGTGAAATAGATAATATTAGTGATATCAACCCTACTCGTGGTATTAACCCTATCCTAACTGGGGGGGGGGGGGTCAATTTGACCCCCCTTCGACTTTTAGCGCGATAATTCCGCAACGCGCGCAGATATTGCCGCGCTACTTCATGAGTTTTTTCATTTAAGTCTTGCGCAACTTTTGAGACAAAATTTGCGACGACCACACATACCGTTCTAAAGTCACGTGACCTTTTGTAAGTGATCGTCGGCCCAAAAATCGCTACATTTTGTGATTTGTGTACAAATCCTATGGAAATAGATTTTTTCCTAGAATACACAAAACTGTCATTATTTTTCATTCTAATCACTGCAATCATTTAATTTTGGGCTAAAAATGGTTGGATAATGGTCAATAATTTATTCCATTGAAAAAACAATAAAAACATAAGTCGAAAAAACAAAGAAATACATAAGAAATTCCCCAAAAAGAGAAATACATAAAGAAAATTTGGCTATTGCAATTTTTAATGTTGAAAACCTGTTAATTAAGTCATAAAGAATATTCATGCACAAAATTAGCATATTCTGAGCAATATTTAGTGATTTACAGACAAAAAGAGGATTTCTGCATAAATAAGCGTACTTCGGTTATGAATATGCGCATTATTTGCATATTTAACATTGGATCGTTTAAACGAAAACATGAACGTGTCGCTAATACTTCAATGTACCTCCATGCAAAATTTCACGTGAATCGGACAATCGGTCTTCGAGATCTTGGGGGGGGGGGGGGGGGGGTCAAATTGACCCCCCCCCCCCCCTCCAGTAAAAACCTGGTCTGAAATAGCCCAGTTAGAATAGGGTTAAACAGCATGTGGAATATCAAGCTTCAACAGCAACAAAAGATAAATTGCTTAAAACATTTTCACATAGCATTTTTTTGTATCCTTGCTACCTGGATGCAAATAATCCTGGCCCCATATTCATAAAAAAAAAACGCTAGCTTAGTTCCTTGCTAAGTGTATTTTTGATGTGCGGTTTATTGAGCAACAAACAGTTTTCCTAGTCCCCAACTAGGGTCAACTTGGTAAGCCTTAGATAACCACTAAGTAAACCTTCGTTAAACTAAAATATCTTGCGAATAATTCTTAACCACGTCATCCAAAATAAAATTAGCAAGTAACTAAGCTAGCAGGCTTTCATGAATATGGGCCCAGATTCCTGTCCCAAGGAACCTCAGACACACCTCATCAATCAGCAGCATACCAATAGCATCAATTAAAACTGATGAATGCCCTAACCAGTACAGTAATTCACTGGAAGTATTAGGAGAAAAAGGGGAAAATGACTCAACAACTGTTACAAATTGATAAGGTCCCTCAATTGAGGCAGAGAGTGAATACATTACCTCTGCTTCTTGGCATCAATATCTTAGACTCTGAGCTGCATTCCCACATATATCATATCAATAACATGTTTTATTAATTAAGATACCCTCTTTGGAGCAGTTTACGATGGCTCTTGGAACATTCAGTCCCCTTTTATGGAACTGATATACCCTCATCTAGATGCTGAGTATTACAGGTAGAAGATACATTACCTCTGCTTCTTGTCATCAAACTCCCAGAACCTGAGCCTCATTTCCACCGACGTCTCCCCATCATCCCTCCTCTCTGAGGTCACCATCCACTGACCTCGCGGGTCAAAGGTCACATGAGTGATCTCTGTGTGAGTCAGCGGCTTGTCCAAGTTCTCTGGTGAAATGTAGTTTTCACCGGTGATATCAAGCTGGTAACATGAAATGAAAATAAAAGCATAGCATTATAACAGCACCATTCACCTAAAATTAAAGGTCAAATGTTAAAGGGACTTAGTAACATTGTCCAAATCCTCAAAATCCAATTAAAATTCTAGCGGTTCCCTCATACCTTGTTGTATTGTTATTAACAAAAAAAGCATGGAACAGGTTTTCGGTTTTTCAAATTTCCCTTTCGTTAAAAAGATATTAACGATTGAAGTGTTCAGATGTCAAATTATCCAATGGATTGTCAGAACCGTGTTCAAAGTGAGTGCAATGAGTTAGTGAATGTCACTTTGCATTTTTGCACATTACTCGGCCATATAAAGTCCATTTAACTTGAAATGCTCGCACAACACCCAGTGGACATATCAGATATCAACAGTATACATTGTATCAACCACTCAATGCTTTTTGCACATGTCAACAAAGTTACTAGATCCCTTTAAATGAGTGATCTCTGTGTGAGTCAAGGCTTGTCCAAGTTCTCAGGTGAAATGCTGTTTTCACCAGTGAAATTAAGTTTGTTAGAATAAGAGGGGAAACAAAATTTGAGAGAAAATAATCATACAAATGTAATAACACCATACATCAGGCAAGGGTTAAGGGTTAAAGTAAAATGTCACAAAATTGACCTGTGCGTTTAGAAAGGTAAAGTCGAGACACAGGCTCCCAACCATGTGGTTACTTATATATTGCCAGTTCTGTCTTTAAATGCTTGCGGGGGATCATTATCATCCATTCATCACACTGCAATCAATCCAGCTCATACAATTTCCACTCCTTGGGAAGTATTCCAGCCAGAGCAGCAAAGGGAAAGCGCAATGGGCAAAATCTGGTTTCCAACTCAGGATCGAGATCAAAATTGTTTAATGATTTTTTTTCCAAACTTTTCTTGTTAAGAGACTTGACTCACATTGTACAAGAGCTTGTCGTCTTTGAGTTGGTAGAACTGGAGATGTCCCACCCTGCCATTCAGGACCATGGCACCCGTCCTGGGATCCACTGACAAACCGGCTGGAACGGGTTCTGACTGCTGGAAACTGGAATGATCCAGTCCCTGCACTGTGTGTAGCACTTTGTTGTTGGCTATCAAAAGAATGGCTGCAATAGAGAGAGAGAATTAATAATTAGTAAAAGGTTTAATTCATACAATGCCTTCAACCAGAAACAGTGTCATCTCATCCACCACACACTAAACACTTTCATCTCATACACTGTTATTATCCAAGTCATGGAATACAATGGAATACATTACCAGCTGCAGACAGTGTTTGCATTATCCTCCTCTCCCTTTATTTTCATTTGTTTGATTCTTTCCTTGTTATTGTCTTCATACATATCTCGGCCAAAACATTTAAAAAGTATGATTTGTATATTTACACTGATTTTGTATCGTTTTGTGTTGCTTTAATTTGGCGGAAAATCTGAACAAAATTGAATTAAAACATATTGAGTTGTCATGAAACTTTCAGGCCTAAATGATAGGCGTATATCATTTGCCCATCTGACTTATGTGTTTGCAGACAACAGCAACATTACTAAGTACAATTACACAGGTTTACTTACCATTGCTTTTTAAGGCCAGCGCCCTCGTTTGTCCATCAGGGGAACTGGCAATGTGTGTGATGGCAGCTCCGAGCCTCGGCATGAACCCCTTGTGTTTAGAGTTATACTGCCACTGCACGAGCGTGCACTCATGACCACCACTCAACAGGAACGTCCCTTCAAATCAAATGTGAAATATGGCAGTTTATTACAAGAAAATGTAGGTGCACAGCTGCAAAATGTGAAATATGTTATTTCATTACAAAGAAAATATGATTCCCTACTGATGCTCAAATATGTATGCAGCCTGGGTTCTGTAAATCTCTGAAAAGTGGAGGAAGAATAATAATAAGAAGATTGGTGCACATTGCAAAGTATTTCATTCTTATCAGACATTGTTCTGTCTTTCCTTCCAGCCGTTTCCTCTGCAATACATACTGTATGTGACCGGCTATAGCAAAACCCGGCTATAGCAAAACCCGGCATTTGTCAGTCAAAATCAAAATGTAGATTTTCATACCAATGTTGCAAAGGCCTCATCACAAGCTTTCATTTAATGCTTTGTTCTAACTTATTGGTCAATAATTGGCAAAGATATGATTGTTTCAATTTTACAATCATAGGTATTTTACACACATTGTGTGAACTTATGCCCATTTCTTCAGAACATGAATTACCGACAAGTGCCGGTATTTGCTATAGCCTGTCACATATGACAACAGTATGTAAGATTATATGATATATGCAGGGACAAGAATGTTCCTTCATTTCAAATGTGAAATTTGTTATTTTATTACAAGAAAATGTTGGTGCTCAACTGCAAAGTATTTCATTCCTATTAGATGTTGGTTTTCTTATCCTTCTGCAATTTTTCTTTTGCAAAAGTGTATGACAACTGTATGTGAGATTGGTCTTAAGTTTCAAAATCTGGCAGAGTTTAAACAAATTACAAAAATTTATATATTTGGGCTTACCACAAATAGCGGTACAATAGTAGTGGCTCTTTTAAAGAATACCATGAAAAAAGCCATACAATAACAATTAATATCACTAGAGAATTAAATATATTTGTTAGAAACAGTAGAAAGGATAGAGCAAAAAGAACTTATCATGGTGTGACATGTGCTGTAGAAGAACTACACCAGAAGCCCAGTTGTTTATTGACTTTTGCTTGTCTAGCAATCAAAGCGATTATCAATTTGCCAGTTGGTTTCTGGTGGAAAGAGAGATTTACCTTCAGGGGAGAAGCATAGATCTCCCACAGGGAGTGCGTGCCAGTGATCTACCGCCTGGACGGCACCGTCTGCCTGCTGTAGGTTCCACACCATGGAGATTTGACCTTTGACATCGCCCACAGCCACGCAGTAGTCGTTGGGATGACATGCAACACAGGTTGGACGAGGCCCATCCAATATGATCCTGTAGAAAGAAAAGAAAGAAGAATGGCTAATTAAGATGAAGTAAACCATATTTTGGCAGAGATACTACAGCATCTGTCTGCTATAGGTTCTACACCATGGAGATATGACCTTTGACATCGCCCACAGCCAAGCAGTAGTCGTTGGGATGACACAGTTTTAAGTGCAAGACAACATAATTATGCTCCTGTGACAGATGCTCCACTGCAATTTTGTTTTTTGGGTGAAGATGGTTGATTGATTAATTAAGACCTTGATAAGAATAATATGGTGCTGCTGTTTGCCAGGTACTCTGTGCAAAAAACATGAATTAGTTTTGACATTATGTCATAATATGTCATGTATTTCCCTAGCCAATACAGAACAGGGCCTATATTTATGAAACCCGGAGGCTTAGTTTCATGCTAAATTTATTTTTGGGGGTTTTACTATGACTACTGGTTGCTTACTTTTAATATAGAACTATCATCTGAAATAGACTGAACATGAATCTAAGCTGGCCTAAGTGGTTGAGTTTCAATACCATATTCAAAGCAAAATTTGGGCCTCATATCATAAAGATTAACAATCACTTATACAATTGATTAATCATACAATTAATCATGAATCTTCATGTAATGGGTCCCTAACCTGTTTATTCATAACTTTGAAACAAAGGCATAAGAAGCAAAACAACCTACTTCTGAAGTGTGCTGTCTCTGAAGGTGTATATCTTGAGGGTGCTTCCCATCAAGCATGCTACATATTCCCCGTTCACACCGAAGCTGACTCCCTTGTCCCCGTTCAGACCAACAGGGGTGATGTAGTTGAGTGTGACAGGGTTTGTGTTGGAAGGGGCTGCGGGGATGGGGGCTGTACACAGCATCCAAGACTTCTTACTCTGTACTTTACCATCATCTGAAGGAGGGAGGAGGGGGGGGGGAAATATGATAAATGCAGTGACATATGAGACTTGGAAATAATCACCATCATTATCATTAAACAAATATATATAATAATAATAATACAAATAATAATGATAATACAAAAAAATAATAATAACCATAAAATAAAATAATGATAATATGGACATTTCTATATAGCACAGCTACTATAAATATATACTCTACTGTAATTACACAGAGCTGTTATAATTCAAACATAATCAAATAAGCAAACACAATCGTGTAAAGATTTAAACATAGACTAAATGACACAATATTTAGTAAAATGCAGTATTCCCTTTTTATTTTTCTGAATTCTTCTAAATCTTAGTCATACGAAGATAATAAAAAATAAAAAAAAATTATTTTGAAAACCTCATTCAGAGTGTATGCAATCCTATAATGACAAGGACGTTATATTGAAAAAGCTAACTATTTTTCTTAGCTTTATTTTAATAGCTACATTTGGCTTTACAAATACAAGTTCCAAATGCTTAACCCATCAAGGACGAGAGCTATTTTAAGGCAAAATTGATCATTATTTTCCTCTACAAATTGGCAACTCCTAAATTTTGTCGACCTATGACATAAAAGTAGGTGGAAAATATTTAGTAAGTACAATTTAGGACAAATATAAAGTGACTTTGCCGCAAAGTTGCCAATTTGAATGCCAAAATCTGTTTTAAAATGATCACAATGTGTTGCCAATTTAAGGATTTTTCTAAATTATAGCGATTTACGCTATAATAAAAATCATTACAAAATAACTAAAGCAGGTAGAGTAAACAAAATAGGGCTCTTAAAATAAAGGAATTTATGCTCTTTCTCCTTGTATACATTATATAACTTGTTATCTTCTTGCTGAAGTGTAGGACTACCAAACCACAAATATGTGGGCCTTAGGGTTAACTCACCATCCAGCTTTCTGCAGATGACAAACACCAGGTTCTTGTGAGCCTCGTGTACAAACAGGCCATGAAGGGGGCGATCAAACTTGATTGTCTGGGTATCAACAATATAATAAGCATGTTTATTGCAATTAGAAATTATTGAAGGCAGGAGGAACAAATAGAAGATGATATTGATAGCAATACATACATTGAAAAATGCAATTAATGTAGACTTTATATACCTCTGAACCACCATCAATAGGGTCTTTTGGCACAATGGTTAGTGCACTGGACAAGTCTCTGGAGGTCACCGGCTCCACATCTACTTAGTATCAATGCAATGCAGACTGCAGTGTGACCGGTTCCATTCCCAGCAAAGCCCAAGTTTCTTTTCAAGGGGTTAAAATTGTTTATACATGTACATGTATGTACACTTACAAGTGCTTACAAGCTATTTTGCAATTTGAGTGACATAAATATCTATATTCATCATTATATTTCATAGGAAGTCAAGATGGAGGGTCTTTAGAGACTACAAACAGGGTTATTGTAGCAGGTTTTACTAATCTAATATTCAACATGTTTCTATATATTATGTGCAGAAACACTGTTTTAGCTAGCAGAATTTGATGATCTATGTTACCTTGAGTATGGCATTGTCCATGTAATCCCACAGAATAACCGTTCCATCTTCTGACGAGGTTAGAACCTGCAAATGATAAAGTAGATTATATATTAGATTAAATCATGCAATGCTAGAAGTTATCTCCTTTCCTTGTGGGCAATACAATTGAGATTTCCCATATTTGAGTGGCCCCTAACAAAAGAAGAACATTAACATTCTGTCATATTTCAAATTTGGTTGCCTGTTTGGGCAAATAAAATTTGGCATTATATCATTTGGGTGGCAAGTGCTAAATTTGAACCTTGTCTTGACTTTAATGGCAACATTTCATGTTGGATGTGTGAACAAAAACAGCAAGATGAAACATAATAATCCAAAACAAATTTCCTTCCAGAATCTTACCTGTAGTTTATTCCAAGGACTGACTTGAACTCCGGTCACATTTGACGTATGACCTTTCAGCTCCCTCACACACTCGCCACTGGCACAGCTCACTATCTTGACTTGGGGCCCTGAGCACACCAACAAAAACCTGAAGAAAACAAAAATCCCATAAAAGAACTGAATACAGAATACAGTCATTACAAACAAATACATGTATATATATATTTTTTAATTTCTTGATCATAATTTTGTTGTTGTTCTAACATAAGTTTTGTTTTAACCAAGTCTACAAAATCCTGCACGGTATTGACAGAATTAACCAGAACGTGTCTTTGTCAGATCTGAATACCTCCGTACTCCTGGACATCCTCTGAATTTATTCGCTTCCCATTGTAAACTCAACCTCAAAAGCAGTTTCTTCAGCAAACGTGTTATACATTCATGGAACAGTCTTCCTGTGTCATGACTCATGATTAGTTACTGCTACAAGCATCACCACCTTCAAAAATTGCCTGGATACTTTTTGGTGAAATAAAAGATTTCATATCGTCCGACATCCATGCATGCTGCAGCAGAATGAATGCTATCAAGATCTACAGGACTACCATACACTCCTGTCCAGATGATGATGACGATGATGATGATGAAAGCAATGCTAGAGTTCAAAGGGATAGTACAGTTTTGGTCTTGAAAACAGAATTGTATTACATGTAAGTAAAACTTTTAAAATATCAAAGGGCCAGTCCAGTATAACATATGCGAGTTAGACACATACCGTGGCCAGTCACACACAACACAGTGCGCCATTGACTTTGTACACGCACCGTGCGCGGTGGTCGGGTTCTCCTGCACTGCGATAAATTGAACCTTCGTACGTAAAATCACGCCTTGCGGAAACCCGCTTTGCCGTTGAGCAATAATTTTTTATCAGCGAAGGCACCACGATATTGCGATCCAAGTGGTGTAAGTTTCTACCGAAATGAACTACTGAGCGTCGATTTACAAAAGCGAGAATCAAGATCATTGAAATCTCAAATTATCGTGAACAAAATAAAAAATAACAAATTTTGGAGTTTAAAGACTGACTTTCAAGCGATTTTCTGGATAACCAGGAGGACTACAGAACAGCAAGATACATGTATTTTATGAGCAATATGCAGATAAATCGTTTGATATAAGTTTCGAGTCGCATGTTCAGTGCATTCTAGGCAAATCTAATTTCAAAGTCAGCCCTGTCCTTTTTTTGGCCAGGTTCTCCAGCAACTACGGTATATGCATTCAACCCCTTGACTTGCTGGGGTGAGTTAGACAGTACTGTAAAGTGTAAAAAAAGGCCCGGAAAACGATAGATTTATCAATCTATTGTAAATGCAATGCTTTTGTCTGCATTAGATTTTTTTGTAATCACAATAAAATTGTTCACATGATACAAAATGTACATGTATACTAGATTGACAAATCTATCATTTTATGAATTATGGCCTCTTTTTCTTTGAATTGCAGTATTTTACCGTCGGCCATTACCGGCATAGCTAGCCTGAATAGTTACGGACAGGCACCCTGAACTAGGGTTCAAAACACACTTTATATGTATGATTTTCCCTAGTAATACAGATAATTAAACTCACAAATCAAATGGGGATCCACTATAAAGTACATGGCTGCTCTTTTTTACAGTATTTTCAAGCTTTCACTGTTGCTTGCACTCGGCTGCGACGTTATCGACCATCCTGTCTTTGTGGGACTTTGATCAAACTGCCCGATACAGCACATGAGCCATGCCCATGACTTGAGCATATCGAGCAGTTTGGGCATTCTCTTCGCAGACATGCCCACGACTTGTCATGCATGACTGAAAGAACAGATGCGCTATACAAATTGCATAGAGCATGTGTTCTTTTAGTCATGCATATACCAAGTCATGGGCACGTCTAACTCTAAAGCGTTCTAGGCCCACCTAATACTGCCCCCGAATTATATATTTTATGTGCACGATAATTGTGCTTAAAATGATACATAGAAATAGAATACGGTACTTACCACCGATGAGCGCACAAATATGTGATACAACTTTGGGGTGGAAAAAATGATGATTTTTCGCTACATTCCGCATCAAAATGAGTGATTTATGCACCTCCTCGACTTCTCTCCAAGTGGTAGCGCGACTCCGAACAGATTTTGAACGAAAGATGATCGCGATGCGATGAACAGCGCTTGCGATATCGATACACATGAATATTAGTTACCACGCATGCGCATCGCGATCATCTTTCGTTCAAAATCTGTTCGGAGTCGCGCTACGACACGGAGAGAAGTCGAGGAGGTGCATAAATCAATCATTTTTATGCGGAATGGAGCGAAAAATCATAATTTGTATCCACCCCAAAGTTGTATCACATATTTGTGCGCTCATCGGTGGTAAGTACCGTATCATATGTATCATTTTAAGCACAACTATCGTGCACATATAATGTATAATTCGGGGGCAGTATATAGGTGGGCCTAGTCCTAGTACGCCAGCGCTTCGCGCTAGCGTTCTCTAGAGTTAGGGCACGTCTGCGAAGAGAATGCTGCAGTTTGAGTTTGATTGAATTTGAATGAACGATGGTTGGGATAATCAATCATATCGCAGCCGAGTGCAAGAGTAGGCATCGGCATTCGGCGTTACCGCGCACGCATGGACCATATTTTTGTACACATAGTTTGCGTGATATTTGACTGTGGGCTAAGGCTGTCGATTTCGGGTATATTTACTACCCGGGACTCGCGATAATTTTTCGGGCGAGTCCCGGGTACCCGAAATTTATAAATTTGTTGATTTCGCTATAGGCATGTCACGCCGCTGGGAAACATGTTCATTCAAGTGACAAAAATGCAGCGCATTTATGACAATAAATCATCTTGTAAAATACAGCAAATTCGTAAATCAATTTTTTGCTTTTTTTCGGGATATCGAGTATCGATTTTTGCGCCCGGGACTCGACATTTTTCGGCGGGACCCGGGTACCCGGGACTCGTCAACAGCCTTACTGTGGGCAATGCAACTTCGCTATTGCAAGGGTCGAGGGATATACTATTTTTCCTAATGTAATGCGGTCTAACAGCTGACTGAACCACGTATTATGCATGTGAAGTATACACAAGAGGTACTAGTAAAAATAGATCCGGTTCGTGTTTTGAATCAAGAAACTCGATCAATTTCGACATCGGTAAGTCATTTTTTGCCGCATTTTCGCAGTGAACTTTGCTGAAATATCAAATTTTAGAGCAATCGGAAGTATTCCGCAGTTTGGAAAATTGCATTTTTGGAAGATTCAGGTGTTTTTACGATATAATCTCGGAAGTTTTTTCTGCCTCGAGCAGTTTCACACATTCATTTTATCGCACAAACCGAGGGTTGTGGGGCCATGATTTGGTGAATTTAGCCCTCATTCGCCGCTACGATACGCCGCCGCGTGTGCTGCATGCCGCGCGAATGGGTATTAAAATTGCTAGCGACAGCGGTGGGGCCCGGGCGCACGCGAAATGTAAGCTCACAGTCACAGCACAACGCGCCATAAAACGAATGGCGAAAATGGTGACACAACAAATGGATTAAATACCATATTTTGGGCAAATATCAGTTGTTGTTTTTATTTCAAAGGGCATAATGATTTACATTAGGTAAGTCCCAACCCATTGAATATCATTTGCATTATTTTCGTGCAATTTTAATTTTCATTTGGTTATGCCTAGCAAGGCCAAGAGCCGAGAAACAGTGTCAGTGATAAAAGCTTGAAAATACCATAAAAGAAGCAGCACCCCGCACAAAACACCACATACATACATATTTGTAAAAGTAGAACCAATTGAGGAGGGATCGGTAATGCAGAATATATTGTTATCATTATTTTTTAATGAACTTACAGTTACACTCTTTTCCCTACACAAAAATAAAGGGATGGGACAGTGTACTGTACAACTGCACAACATGCTCGCTGTTTTGCCTGTAAAAAACAAAAATCGCTTATATTAAATATTCGAAGGCCTACTTACTTTCCATCTTTTGTAAAAACTGGCCTCCTTTTCGTCAAATTTCCACCACCACGAACGACAACACGCGAATTCATCGCGTTACATGTATGCATGAATGTACGTACAGCTGTCACACGTGGGTACATAAATTCGGCCTGTGTATGGAGTGCATGCTATTGGGAATCGAATATAAACCGAGCGAGGTACTAGGTAGGTACAGGTTACGGTGCCGATTATTATTTTTGGTTGCGAAGTTCAATTTTCAAAAATATGGCTGCGAACACTGACAAACCCTAAAATATTATGGTGGCTATAAATTATGTTAGGGGGCTATCGTTACATTAAACTAAAGGGCAATGGAACCCAAGCAAACTGTTGCTTTCATAGACTTGAAGAGATTAGAAGGAATAATCTCTGAAAGTTAGAGCATAATCGGGAAAACCATGGCTCTTTGAAGATGCCCATTTATTAACAAGGGGAAGACTGGACGCGTTTATTTTTTCCGTAACCCTAACGCGTCGCTTTTCCTCAAAAACTCGTAAAAACGGTAAGCCAAGACTATTCACTAGCCCCCGCTGCTATATCATGCATCAAAATCTGCGGCTCTGCGACATCGAACTAGATAAGACAAGTCCAAGGACAAGGGTGACCATTATTTAATTAGTGTCCGATCTCGATGCGGACTACGACCACGACATTGAGACTAGGAACATTATGATTCATCTAGGCGTATAACTATCACACTCACAGTCATCATGGTGTGTGAAGCCACGATTTTATTGAGAAAATAGCTAGGCTTGCGTGTAAATCAACACCGCGAGCTAGTCTTGGCTTTCCAGCGCGCTTTCACGAATTCCGACGCGTTAGGGTTACGGAAAAAATAAACGCAGACTGCACACTGCGCCGGTTTTGTACAGTGATCAATGAAACGCTGAATTTCGTACATGGGGAAGGGCGCTCCTAGCGTTGAGTAAGTAAACTTCTTGTTGGTTTCGCGCGTAGCCATTGAAAACACAATAGGGAACTGGTAGTGAAGTATCAAATTCCTTCTTATTTTTGCTTTTTTATCTCAAAATGTACACCAAATATTTAAAGGAGTTTGTTTCTAAGTTTGTCTGTTTACAGGTGAAAATTTCCAAGAAATATTTAATAGTAGACATGCAGAATCAACATTCACGTACAAGTTTCTTAATTTGCTTGCTGTTAAAAAAGAACTCGGTGTACATCATCAGGATTGTTGCTGTTACCTGTGTCATGGTTTGAAATCAAAATAGTAACTTTTATTTGAATACCTCTTTTCTCTTTATATGAAGAATTGTTGTTAACAAGAGTGTCACATCCGAAACACAAGCATTTTGTTAACTGCGGCGCAAAAAATCCAAGTCAAGTTAAAGTCATGCAGGAAATCTGGTTCCTCTTTTCACTTTCTTCTCCAAATTCGCAGATTAAAACATAATGTTCACTTCTCATTTTCTATGCAAAAAACTACAGAAAAAAAAAAAAAAAAAGATTCGAGGATTTGAAAATTTTCATCTTCGTTGACAAATTTGCTCAAAAAGCAGAAATATCAAAAAACAAGTGTATCTTATGTCTGCATATATTTCAAGTTCATACTTCTAGTAATCTAATCCTGATATCCACATGGACAGGAGTTAATTTCATTAATTTTTTTTCCCTAGTTTGATTTATAACATTTTCACATAAAAGTTCATATTTCATATTTATGTATCCATGGTGAATGAAATGAAATATCAGGATTTAGATTACTAGAAGTATGAACTTGAAATATATGCAGACATAAGGCACATTTGTTTTTTGATATTTCTGCTTTTTGAGAAAATTTGTCAACAAAGATGAACATTTTCAAATCCTCGAATCTTTTTTTTTTTTTTTTCTGTAGTTTTTTGCATAGAAAATGAGAAGTGAACATTATGTTTTAATCTGCGAATTTAGAGAAGAAAGTGAAAAGAGGAACCAGATTTCCTGCATGACTTTTTTGAGGCATCGCATTTCCGATGTGCCGCAGTTAACAAAATGCTTGTGTTTCGGATGTGACACTCTTGTTAACAAAAATTCTTCATAATAAAGAGAAAAGAGGTATTCAAATAAATTTTGATTTCAAACCATGACACAGGTAACAGCAACAATCCTGATGATGTAGCCTACATGAGTTCTTTTTTAACAGCAAGCAAAGAAACTTGTAGCCTACGTGAATGTTGATTCTGCATGTCTACTATTAAATATTTCTTGGACATTTTCACCTGTAAACAGACAAACTTAGAAACAAACTCCTTTTAATATTTGGTGTACATTTTGAGATAAAAAAGCAAAAATAAGAAGGAATTTGATACTTCACTACCAGTTCCCTATTGTGTTTTCAATGGCCACGCGCGAAAACAACAAGAAGTTTACTTACTCAACGCTAGTGGCGCCCTTCCCCATGTACGAAATTCAGCGTTACACAAAATCCGCGAAGTGTCCAGTCTTCCCCTTAGTTAGGCGGCTAAGGGAAACAATTGTGCACTTTTTGAAAGAAACATGAAAGTCCTACCATATAATCTTCATTATATGTGAATTATTTTCCCTCGTGGAAGTTTGCTCAATTTGACCCCAAGTGACCTTTAGAGGTCATGACCTTGTTACCGCCCTATTTTGCCGCTTTGAGGCATCATTCTTAACGCTTCTCCTATATTTCGTTTTAAATATGATTGTAGCAATTAGCCTCGCATCCGTGGGGTGACAATGAACTGATTTAAAGATGTTGGGGTCATGGGGTTAGAGGTTATGGAGCTCATTATCTATGCACAATCAGTGTAATTGAAGTAAGTAAATAGTCCTGTAGACGGACATATACTTGTGTATTAGACCTGGAGACGTTCTTTTATAGTCTAACGTTTTTTTATTGATTTATATTCTAGAAGGTTTAAGAAGAAATTTTAGCTTTGTTCCCACCTTTTAAAGTTAATTAGCTAATTTGCATATTTGTGTAATAAGGTCAGGGGTCATTTTCTATCTAGGAATAGTAGAATATTGATACAAATAAGTATTCTAGGGTATTTGGGGGCAAGGATTCCATTTCTGGTGCTCGTTTGTAAGTGCCATATGGGAAACATCCCAAAATCCAAGATGGCTGCCTCTAATTTGCATATTTATGAATATTATTGATTTTCAGTGGCTACAGCCCCTTATAAGCAATAATTCCAGACTATTAATTGTCAGTTATGCTCTAAGTATGTATTTAAGATATCAAAGATTAGTTGCCATCATGGCAACCTCTAGCAATGCATATTATTTGCATAATTAGGTATTTTTATATAATTTGCATATTCCCCCAAATCGAGTCTATTGGGAACCCGGACAGTAAAAATGACAAGTAATACCACTTTTCCAAGTTTTTCGGGGGCAACAGATCCATTTTTGATACTTACTTCCCTGTTTAACCATGGCAACCATCTCAAATCCAAGATGGCTGCTCCCCAAATTACACATGTTATGATACACGACTATATTATTTCGGTTATATTAGATCGATATTATAATGTTTGGATTTTTAATTATTGGAATAAGCAACTAGAATACTTGAATCATGATGTAGTTATTTGCTTACAGTAAACAAATCATACTTTTATTAAAAAAATAAATGCCATTAAAGTGGCAAATAGCATTTTTCCTTTAAAATTACAAAGGCAGCCCTCTTGGATTTATGCGGGTTGCCAAGGTGATACGTCAAACTAAGTATCATGGATGGATTTGTTGCCCCCTTAAACCTTGGAAAATGGTATTCCTTGTCATTTTTACTTCCTTGGGTTCCCAATATACTCGATTTGGGGAAATATGCAAATAAGGTAAAATACCTAATTATGCTAATTGTATGCATTGCTAGAGGTTGCCGAGGTGGCAACCAAGCTAAATTATCTTTAACACGCATTTAGAACATAATTGAGGAAAATCGTCTGTAATTATGATTTATAAGAGGCTGTAGCCACAGAAAATCAATAATATTCATAAATATGCAAATTAGGGGCAGCCATCTTAGATTTCAGGGTGTTGCCCATATGGCACTTATAAACGAGCACCAGAAATGGAATCCTTGCCCCAAAATACCCTAGAATACTTGTTTGTTATCAATGTTGCACAATTCCTAGCTAGAAACTGACCCCTGACATTATTTCACAAATATGCAAATTAGCTAATTTAGTTTATAATGCTTTAAAAAGAGTTGCCCAATGTTGCCATGGTGGCAACAAAGCTAAAATATATTCTTAACCCTTCTAGAATATGAATCAATAAAAAAAATGTTGAACTAAAGAACGATAAGTAAACTTAAGACACATGTGAAAAGTGAAGGGGGGGTCCCACTCCTTTTCATTTACCCCACTTACCCCATCAAATAATCATATATTATATAATAATGGACAATATGATTTTCAGGTCACTTTTAACTCATTAACATATTAAGGAAAAAATCAAATCATGTTAGATACACATACAATGGTATAATAACGCACTTTGCACCCCCTTTCTTTCAAGACCCTGTCCCGCCCCTCATGGTCATAATTAGCAAACTTCCACGGGGGAAATTAAACGTTATGATAATATGAACTATCTGTGAAAAATTCACATTTCTTTCATTTTGTGCACAATTGTTATGATTCCAGGCCCTTAGCTGCCTAACTACCTTGTAGTGTCTTTGCTATGGGGAACTCAAATTGGCAACGCACTCTGATAAGTTTGTGGACTACTCCCCATATGTTTTGTACACAAATTTTCCCATTTTTGCAGTTTTCTTCATAGTCACACTTTTCCATTCCCAAAACTCATGATATGTTGTGTCCATACAAAACATATGTTGAACTAAAACGAAGGGTAAACATATAAGTTGAGCATGGGCGTAAATACTTAGGGGAACCCGGGGCAAAATGGAACGCGGGGCAAAGTGAAACACGCCCGGTAAATTTTTGTTTGTGCTGCCATCTATCTAAGTTCATGTGCCGATAACCCTGCAACGAGGATGCATCGTTTTTGACCGGAGTTGCGCGAATACGTCATCATGTGTACTTTTTACGGAAAATATCCATTTTTCATACATAAAAAAACGATAATTAATATAAGTATATTATCTGCTAAAATACTGTGTTTATGCCGAATTATCACGAAAGCCATATTAATGATGGATGGGCTTAAGCTTAACTTTATACATCGTAGCACCGCTAGTAATCATTGGCCCACGTGAAGTAATGCATGTCTGTAAAATTTCACTTGTTCGGGGCAAAGTGGTTGGGGCATAGTGGAATGAATGATTGTGTCGGTCATGCGATTATTGTGTTACATTTAAGAATTAGAACGAACGAGACCATGAAAATTCAAGTTTTTCACACTGAACACCATTACTACTCCATTCTCCCTTTAAATTAAAACAGGACATTCAAATCTATGGACAATTATGTGTAAGGTCATATAGTACAACGATTCACCAGGAGGTAAATGGTTTTGACATTGAAGACAACCTCTTTGGGGGAAGTGTTTCACTTTGCCCCGTTCCGTGTTTCACTTTGCCCCGGAGGTCCGGGGCAAAATGGATTTTTAATATTGTTTTCAAGTTCATAGCATTTAATAAAACGGATTATTTGAGAAACATTGTTAGTGTCATTTGTAAGTGGTAGTCCTAAGGTAAAAGTATAAACCAAATGTTTTGCTTTACTTTGCTTTGTAATCCTGTTCTGGTTGTTCCAATTTTTTTGGTCCACTTTGCCCCGGGTTCCCCTACGTAATACCTATTCATCAGGGGGATGAATGAATAGATCACCCCCTCCCCCTGTTGAATGGGTATCAGTGACAGATTTACGCCCGTGATTTTAAGAAAACAAAATTGAAATTTTGTGTACAAAACGTATGGGGAGTAGTCCACAACTTTGCCAGAGTGCGTTGCCAATTTGAGTCACCATAGAAATAAATGGATATTTTCCATAGTTTTCTTATTTCTTGACCGATTGTGCTCAATTTTCAGGGACTATTCATCCTATTTAGTGTATTATAGTGCATGCAACAATTTGTCCGGGTGGCTGTTGTTAGATTTAGCAGGCCCGTAGCCGGGGGTGCGTTAGGACGACCCCCAGCCCCCCCCCCCCCCCCCCCGCTAACACTTTTAAACCAGTGGTCTCGGTCTCACCTAGGAGGTAACCCACCTACCTCCTTGGTCTCACACATTTGGCGACGGACCCCGCCCCCCCACCCCCCCCCCCCCCCCCCCTGCTAGATAGCTTAAAGGGTACCACCAGGCAGAGATTTAGCTCTCTTACATCAAAGACATATCTTAAATGAACATACAAAACAAGTCTGTGATCCTGAAAGTATTTCTACATCGCCAGATAATCATTTTTAATATCACCTATCAATCATTCTGTCAGCGCAGTTCCGATTACGATATCACTTAACGATCCTCTTATCGGAAGCAACTGCGATATATCGCAGCAAGCAGAGAAAATCTCGAAAATCTCTTGTGTAGTGCAGCGAATACAAAATCAACTTGGCGTTCAGAAACAACATCTATCCCGTATACACGCGTAGCGCTATATATACAAGCATTGTACGGTTGCATGCATTCAGAGTATATCTACATTGTATTATGCATGGTGCGGTGGCTATAATAGTGCTGGGCATTGTGTGTACCATGACTCCAACACTGCCGTTGTAGTGTGTACATCAAAGTGCGAGCACACACGGGCGAATCGCCTGCATGCCATACGATACTAACTACGGCACGGGCTATGCGATAAATCGCATACTACCATAATAACGTACGCGTATTGATTGAGCGGTCGTGCAAACAAAGTCGCGCGCGCGAACCAGTAAATAGCCGTGGTTCCGTAGGTCGTAGTAATTAATTGCATTGTTCTCAAATTACAGAAACATATCAGACCCCATGAGAGTATGATTGGTATTCAATTATAGTACCAAAACAACTAAGGATTGGTTTTATCATGCCCGGCGGTACCCTTTAAATTTCATGATATCCCAATACAAAAAGTGCTCCATTCACTCGCGTGAATCGATTTACGCGAGTGAATGGAGCACCTTTTGTCTTTGGTGTACTTTTAGATATTTGCGGCGGCTTCAACGTCGCGCATTCCGCAGTGTGCAGCGTGCTATATCCAGTGTGTAGGCTATATCGATCATATCGATGATAGAAACCCACACCACTTTCCCTATTGATACCACTATAGAAACCAACTTGGTAGTTTAATCCTCCAAAACACTCCTTAGGGGTTTTAACTGGAGGTGGGTCCGAGAGAGTAGTTAGCCCCTAAGGACAGAAGGGTCCTTAGCAAGCGCATTCTGGAATGTATGAAGTGTGGGCTGGTTTACTGTAGATTGAAGTAGCTTATTCCATTCAGTGGTTGTAAGCACGAAAAATGAATTTGCGAACGCCTCAGAGCTTGTGTGTTGCTGTTGGTACTGTAGAGAATGGCCCCTTCGGTTTCTGTCTATTTTGGGTTGAATGAAGTCCTCATGTTTGATGTCCAGGTTTCCGTTCAGCATCTTTTGAAAGCAGGTTAGGCGATGACATTTCCTTCTGTCTTGAAGCGCAGTCCACTGTAGCTCTTTAAGAATGGCAGTGATGCATGTCGAAAGGGTGGGCAGCGTCGCGTCGCGTTAAATGGAACGCGACCATTCGTCCAAAGCCCCCCCCCCCCCCCCCCGGTTTTGCCGAAAGGATGTGTTGGGAGCGTTAACCCAACTAACAATTGGACGTTTTCTGAACGTTCTAAACAGGTTCAAAGTTGGTTATTTGGACGTTCTGTGAAAACGTTTTTAAAACGTTTATTTGTGGAAGGTTGAAAACGTTTTTAGAACGTGTTCCAAATGGAGACGTTTTTAGAACGTTGTTTTAAACGTTAGAAAAACCAAATAAAAAACCTTTCATGTATTTGCTTTTAAGTGCAAGGACCAGCAGAACGTTTTAAGAACGTTCTGTAAACGTTCATTAAAGACGAAGACCTATGGAACCTATTAAAAACGTTTTAAGAACGTTCTGTAAACGTTCATTAAAGACGAAGACCATGGAACCTAATAAAAACGTTTTGTAAACGTTCTGTAAACGTTTTGTGTTTGCTGGGTACCTACATGTAAGCACTTGACTAATTGCCAGGGGCAACCACATTCTAGTCACACACGGAAGGATGCTACCTACATGTAAGCACTCGACTAATTGCCAGGGGCACCACATTCAGTCACACGGAAGGATGCTACCTACATGTAAGCACTCGACTAATTGCCAGGGCACCACATTCAGTCACACGGAAGGATGCTACCTTCACATGTAAGCACTTGACTAATTGCCAGGGGCACCACATTCAGTCACACGGAAGGATGCTACCTACATGTAAGCACTTGACTAATTGCCAAGGGCACCACATTCAGTCACACGGAAGGATGCTACCTACATGTAAGCACTCGACTAATTGCCAGGGGCACCACATTCAGTCACACGGAAGGATGCTACCTACATGTAAGCACTTGACTAATTGCCAGGGGCACCACATTCAGTCACACGGAAGGAATGCTACCTACATGTAAGCACTTGACTAATTGCCAGGGGCACCACATTCAGTCACACGGAAGCGATGCTACCTACATGTAAGCACTGGACTAATTGCCAGGGGCAACCACACATTCAGTCTCAACGGAAGGATGCTACCTACATGTAAGCACTTGACTAATTAGCCAGGGGCACCACATTCAGTCACACGGAAGGATGCTACCTACATGTAAGCACTTGACTAATTGCCAGGGGCACCACATTCCAGTCACACGGAAGGATGCTACCTACATGTAAGCACTTGACTAATTGCCAGGGGCACCACATTGTCACAACGGAAGGATGCTACCTACATGTAAGCACTTGACTAATTGCCAGGGGCACCACATTCAGTCACACGGAAGGATGCTACCTACATGTAAGCACTTTGACTAATTGCCAGGGGCACCAGCATTCATTCGTCACACGGAAGGATGCTACCCAACTAACAATTGGACGTTTTCTGAACGTTCTAAACAGGTTCAAAGTTGGTTATTTGGACGTTCTGTGAAAACGTTTTTAAAACGTTTATTTGTGGAAGGTTGAAAACGTTTTTAGAACGTTCCAAATGGACGTTTTTAGAACGTTGTTTAAACGTTAGAAAAACCAATAAAAAACCTTTCATGTATTTGCTTTTAAGTGCAAGGACCAGCAGAACGTTTTAAGAACGTTCTGTAAACGTTCATTAAAGACGAAGACCTATGGAAACCTATTAAAAACGTTTTAAGAACGTTCTGTAAACGTTCATTAAAGACGAAGACCCATGGAACCTAATAAAAAACGTTTTGTAAACGTTCTGTAAACGTTTTGTGTTTGCTGGGAAGGCGCGTCAGCTCAGATAACGCTACCAAATGGCACATACGGGGGGGGGGGGGGGGGGGGGGAGGTGGGCTATAAGTTATATGCGTACGATGATGTGTACATCAAAGACGCGTCCGTAAATTGCGCCATTTCGATCTCTGAGTTTTCGTTTCGCCACCGCGACGAAACACGTGTTATCCTATGAGAGACCGACTTTTCCAAAAGATGGGATTTTTTTATAGCACATTGTTTGATTTTTTGAACCGATGCGTAAGACGTGCGTGCTTGGGATGTTGTACTGTAGTCAATGAAGCATTATTATTGCGTTTGTAAAATATATATGATGTCCGATTCCCCACGCTCTAGTTTACTGCGTTCCGCGCATTCCAGGAAATGGGTTAGTATAACCGCCTTGTTAACGTTGTATTACAATAAAGCTTAGTTGCGAGTCATGTGTGTTTGATTGTGTCCCTGAAAGTATATAAAACTTATGAAGGGCCTATTTGATCAAAATACACATTTACTAAAGAGTCTACATCTAAGACTTGGAATAGTTTACCTTCGGAGTTAATTAATTTGAGTCTCATCCATAGGCTTACCCAGGGGAGGGGATTTGGGGAGTTCAACCCCCCCCCCCCCCCCCCTTTGACCAAAGAATGACTATTTGGGGGGGGTTGAACCCCTTCTTTACAATTTGTAGCTGGTCTCGAGAACATATTTAAGCGGCCTCGACCATCATTACCCATGGTCCTCGGTCTCGTAAAATTGTGAAGAACCCTGGTTTCAGCCTTAAAACATTGTTGGTCTCTGTTACGAACAATTTCAACGGACACCACCCTCCTCCCACTTACAGGATTCAAGAAAAAATGTCTTAGTCTCTGCCTCGAAAATGTGTTACTGTCCTGGTCTCGACCTCGAAAAATTGTAAATGTACTTGGTCTCTCGGCTTCAAAAAATGTATACGGCCACTCTCTCCCCTCCCCCCCCCCTCCCCCCGCTTACAGAAATTTGTCAACGACATCCCCCCCCCCCCCCCCCACCCCCCGCCCCTGAAAAAAAATCCTGGGTAAGCCACTGGTGTCTGATCACCATCATTCAGGTTTGTGTCATTTCAAGTTTCGATTACACACAGATTCATTCAATCCGAAGGTGAACTATTCCAAGGCTTCGACGGTTACCTCTTGAGCAAATGAGTACACAAGATATGACGTCATACAAATGTATTTTTTGAATTTTCAAATTTGAACTTCATTTACCGAAAGAGCATACAAAATAATGTCCAAAATACCAAAAATCAATTAAATATGTTAAGAAATGGCTGAGATATGCCTATCCGCATGATTTTTTTTGTCAATTGGGAAATCAGTGCTTTAACGCACCCTTTCGGCAAAACCGGGGGGGGGGGGGGGGGGCTTTGGACGAATGGTCGCGTTCCAGTCAACGCGACGCGACGCGACGCCCCCAACGCACCCTTTCGGCAAAACCGGGGGGCTTTGGACGAATGGTCGCGTTCCAGTCAACGCGACGCGACGCGACGCCCCCAACGCACCCTTTCGGCAAAACCGGGGGGGGGGGGGGCTTTGGGACGAATGGTCGCGCTCCAATCAACGCGACCAACGACGCGGACGCTACCCACCCTTTCGGCATAAGCCGAATTCGACAACGTTTATGGATTAGTTTAAGTGAAAACTTAATTGCAAAGGTTAATTGAGCTTTCAGAATTCCAGCGTGCATCCAGGTATACGTGCACTTTTTATTTGAACATGTATGCCAAGTCGCGTGTTTTAAATATTTTATTTTCTATATTGTAAACATGGTTGGGATGAGACTTTTGTCAAAAGTTATATTTTGAGACTTCTATGCTAATTTCATAGGAAGATTCTCCTGAACGATGTGTACATAGTTTCATATAAGATTGATAGAATTACATCGTTAACCTATAGATGTAAGATTTTATCAGCTATTGCCGACTGGTTTTTGTTTACATTCGAAAGGCATTCTAGAACACTGTTCGTATCTCCATAATTGGGAGATACAGGTATTTTTAAAAATAGAAAAAATGTTATAATAAATTTTTTTTTAATGTACAAAAGAAATAGAAACTCTCCAAGCATTTTGGGTTTAAATTCATAAAAGATAAAATATACAAGTATTTTGTTATGTGTTTTTATATTCAAAATAATATCTAAAGTGATCAATTAACTTTATATTTTCCCCAAAAGTGATAGTTCAGACTTCAATCATATCCCAATATCATTTGCAGGTTCCTGAGAGTTATATTGTGAGATATTCATTAAACAGGAATAATGTTTACCTAGTGGGAAAAAAAGGAGTAAACAGATGTCTGATTTTATCCCGATCGTTCGCATGAATTATTATAATTCGGATATTATAAATGATTTAATCTCCGAATTCTGACGGTCGAAAAAGCGAAATTCCATCTTAAATATCCCCATAATATTAATAAGGGAGACAAAACAAAATCCATTTAATTATTTTTCTAACATTTATAAGCAAAACAATAAGTTACAAGAGAAGTTTGATAACTCCAAATGTTTTCACAAAGTTAATTGATCACTTTAAACATTTTATTGACATATATCATTCAGTCTTTTTTGTGCAACAAAATAAGTATATCAGGTCAATAAATGACACGCAAATAAAAGGATATTTGAATAATATGTGGATTTATTTAATTCCATTTTATCCGTGTGTTTCGATCACAAAAAGGAAAAACCAACTTTCCCCAGCAATATCATATCGTATAATCAAAACATATAATTAGATTGATCATACCTAGCGCACTATTGAAGGTATTATAACTATATTCGTTTATACCATATCACATCACAATAAGCAATGGTGTAGCATGGTCGGACTGATTGGGGGGGGGGGGGGGGGGGGAGGGGGGTGGCATGTGAATGATTGTTACCTGTATGATTGTTTGTTTGGGGGGGGGATATTTTGGGCAAGGTGTAAGAGCTTAGAATTATCTAACTACAGACAATTAAAATGAGCAAAAACAAACGGCAACATTTGTGTATGCATGAATGTGTAGAGGAGTAGCGCCAGGGGCACGGGGAGGGGGGGGGGGGGGGGCTCGTTCCCTCAATAATTTGACAAATACAATTAAAAACCATAAGGGTAACATCTTTAAAAATATATAAAATGGTAATGAAATACATACGGTGTCCCCCCAATCAGTCCGATTACGCTACGCCAATGTGAGTGTGCGTGGAATCTACATGCATTGGCGTAGGGGAACATTTTTCAGGGGAGGGGGGGGGGGGGGGGGGGTATTTGCCGAATAATTTTCCTTCCCGACTTTACACCTGACAAGCCACCAAAAAAAAAGGGTCCTTGCCTTTTTGATGACCGAAAATTATATGTCTGTGATGGCTTATTCCGAAAATAACACGATTTTGCGCGAAAAAAAAAGTACTTTGCCCGAATGTAAAACGAGTTTTGCCCGAAAATGATATGAATTTTGCCAAAATATGAAATTCTTTGCCCGAGTATGACATGGTTTTCCCAAATATGACATGTTTTTCCGCGAATATGGCATGGTTTCGTCTAAATTTCAGATGCTTTTCGCTCGAATATGGTCGTGTTTACAACTCCAGGCCTCCTATACGCCTATTTCTACATGTATTTATGATATTCCCACCAAATCAACCATTGTAAACGATGTTTTATATACGAGAGGGAAACGACACGTCTGAATTCAAACATGACGATGACGGTGCATATAGATCTCTCGCTACCACATCACACAATGGGGTCATATGTTAGACATTGGAGCAAATTATGAATATTTATCTCACTTCAAAGTTGAACGTGCATGTTAAATGACGAATAAAGGAACATCACTAATTTTTGTACTTATTCCATTCAGAACTGGTCCCGAAATAACTCGAGATGGGGACTATATGCTGAATGTGGGGTATAACCACATAACATCGATCAAAAATATTGAGACATTTGACAAATCGAAATCCCTTTCATTATTCTGTTACCATAAGCCATAATGTTAATTGAAGATCCAAGTGATTTTGATTGAAATTTACATTTAAACACACGCCTTACATCTACAGAATATACTGGTTATACATTTCTGATTATTAAGAGTACACTTTTGTGGTGTTTTATGCAACCCACACTACATCCGGCCCCATTTTGTATCGATGTTTCCACACGTTTGTACGATATGAGCGATCGTCCAGCATCTCTCATGCATCATCCCGCCTCCTCTCCCACCCCACCCTCTCAACTTTGTTCACCTTACAATTCAGATAAGTCGACTTATGTAATGTACGCCCCATCAACCACTCTAATCCATCAAAATTAATGATTTACACCATTTACATTTTAGTGACGTCTTGATGGTTGAGAAGGTATTGTTTTGTCTTATGTGTATCACCACCCCCGTTGATTATCAACGTGTGGCTACGTCTTGTACTGGTAGGTTATCATACATTTAGGTATATACTCGCTAAAATAATAGTATAATTATCCCACAATGTTAACAATCGTAATGAACATTAATATGCTAGCAAATCACCAAACAATTACAAAAACAAAAACAAATTCATTAGGTGTGTACGTTTTGGGGAGCTTCTGAAACGTATTTCTCCTGGTGGAGCAGGTTGGAGGGAATGCTCAAGCGATGGTGTATGTTGCTGAAAAGCCTCTGTATGTCACTGAGGAGTCAGACGTGAACCTGACCAACATGTTTGGGCCACTGCTAATGACCGTACCAGGCGAGGTAGTGCCAGTCCACGTCCCAAGGAGAGGGGACCCACTCGTAGCGCCATCATAGATCTGCAAAACAACAAAACAATAATGTTGTGTTTGTCAAACTATATGCGGCCAAAACGTCGTGGTCAACAGCCTCCTGCTACTGCTAGTGGTCGTACCGGGTGAGATCGTGCCACACCACGTCCCAATGAGAGGGGACTGGTTGGTAGAGCCATCATATATTTGCATGAAACAAATTATATGAGATTTCATTTTTTGTAAACGTATTCTTAAAAATACTTTACTATAATTCCGTTTAATTGCACCAATAAAAGCTCTTTCAAAGATCAATCCTTCTGAAAAGGATAAGCCCCGCCCCTAAAACTAAGGATGACTTTTTTGACAAACAATGAGGTATCAGTATAGGTTGTCCAAAACGTGTCGGTCATTCCACATCAAACGTAGAGAAGGAGGAAGGGGAAGGGAAAGGGCGGTGGGAATAGGAGGGAGGGGGGTGAGAGGATAAATGGAGAGGAAGAGTGGGAGGGAGAGCACGGGGAAAAAAGAAGAAGATACAACAGCGAAGGGGAGGGAGAGGGGAGAGGAGGAGGGGGGTGAAAATGGTCACTCACCAACACATAGTCGTAATAGTACTCAAGTAGGAAGTCACAGAAATCCACGGTGATGTTTTGAGTACCCATACCAGTGAAGAGATAGTCGCACAACAGGTCATTGTCGTAATTTGACGGATAGTTGAGACTTACGATAGCTCCGGAACTTGCCGTAAAAATACCGCCACAAGCGGAAGCTAAATTGATAAGGAAAATGTTAAATAAAACAATATCTGATTATGTACTTGCAATAATATTTTGTATAATATATAAGGAAAGGTTTAATGAAGATGTTATTGTAAGCTAGACATATTTTTTTTTTTTTGGTATATGAAAATAGTTCACACTGCCAATAGCAGAATGCAAATTTCTTTTCAACTTCTGTCATGGATCTGGGTTTCAACCCCTTCTTGAACATTCGAATGAGTTGAATAAATAACGAAGATTTATACTATTGGAAAACGCCTAACACAACAAATGAAAAATATGCTTTTATCACCTACCATGTGAAAGGTTATTAATGTAAAGATTTTGACAAAAGCTGCTTTGAAATTGACTATTTGACATTAAAAGGTTCGAAATGAAACAATTTGTTTACCATCAGATTCAATTCAACCGCATATAAGCTGCATATGAAAGCTATACAAACCCATGTTTGTGGGCTTGTCGACCAATCTCCAGCCCAGCGAAGTGGGGCAAAGGGCGTGCATTGTAGTTTCACCAATATTTCTGTACTTACGATACTAAGGTTCGGATTTTACCACATAAGCCCTTTAACTAAATACTAATTCAACAATATTGATCAATTATTCTTGTTTTCGGTAACTTTCCTAATACTGTGATTTGGCTTTAAAAATTGTTCCATCAATGTCTTTACGTTGTGTTCCTGACCAAACATAGTCAGATCCTAATGTCTCTTGTACATTATACTTCCATCAACTCTTAAAAAAGCAACATGGATTATGTTCTTGTAAAATGTATTGTGTTTCCTTGCTATTAATATAGCAAAATACCACAACATAATTTACTGGGGCAACTGCCCCTCTCATCATGGGCGTCGATCACGGGGAAGGGGAGGGGGTATACCCCCCTGTATTTGAGATAAGAGGGATGGTCTGTATTATTATCCCCCAACCCAATATTTGGGGTTCAAACATATAAAAGAACAATAAAATACAGGGTTATTGCCCCTCATGTTCATTGTGTAAAAGTTAAAACAGGAGTCTTCTTTAAACCCCATTTTGAGTGCTGAAATGCCCAAATCCGCGTAAAGTCCAGAAGTAAGGAGCCAAATACCACGGTAGAAGAGAAATGTGGAAGCTCAAAGTAATTTTTGTGGAGTTATACACTTCACAGGTGCACCTTTAATTGATTGATTTATTTATACATTGATTTATTTATTTGTTATTCTATTTTGTATTTGTTTTGGTATTTGTTTAATTTATTTATTTTATAATTTTGTATATGCCTATATTAATAAATTATTATTATTATTACATTTAAAAAAAAAAAAAAAAAATTTTTTTTTGGGGGGGGGGGGGAGAGGGGGGAACCCCGTATTGGTGGATTTACCTCCACATGTTATGTTTGGGATAAATCCACCCCCGTTGCCCTGGCCGATGTAGAGTAGTAGGTTTGGGGACTCCAACCCTGGATCGGATACTGCGCCAGCGATGGCTCTTGTCTGGAGGGCGTCGGAGACATCAGCGGGACTAAGGGAAGGGTCGAGGCCTAGGAGAATGGCTGCCGCTCCTGCATGGATTCAACAAAAAAAATCATTTATACTTTTAACGTACATTTGACTACAGTCAATCCTGTCTATAACGAGAAAAGTAACCATTGTAGACAGGTGTCCGCGATAGACATGTTTAAGAACAGGTTGGCTGCTATATACAGGTGGCCACTAAAACAGTTTGGACTGTATATAGTAACAACGTACAAATCCGCGGCCCCCCAAACCATGATATTGGCTGCAGGTTTTAACCCTCGTGTTTGTATTGCTTTTGTCAAAGCATTGTGTGTGGCACCCTTTGCAACTTACCAGCAACGTGCGGGCAAGACATGGATGTTCCACTGATGGTATTGGAGGCAGTGGTACTACCAATCCATGCGGATGTTATGTCGACTCCAGGGGCAAAGATGTCGAGACAGCAACCATAGTTGGAGAAGTAAGCACGGGTGTCTGTATCATCTGTAGCACCTACGGTGATGGCCTGCATAAAACATTGAAAATTTAACATTATATAATAGAGACGCTCAAGAAATAATTATTTTCCTACAGTTCTTCCACTGCTACTACTACTACTACTACTACTACTACTACTACTACTACTACTACTACTACTACTACTACTACTACTACTACTACTACTACTACGACTACGACTTCGACTTCGACTTCGACTTCGACTACTACTACTACTGCTAGTAAATACATTCATGGCCTGTTAAAGTGAATCATTGCCCCGTATTTGCATCCCGCCCCAAGTGGGCTCCTTCTATGATTGGCTGACCAAGCTACATTACTGCTACACTATACTCACATTAGGGGCACGGGCCGGCGAGTAATCACATGCGTCATCGTCGCTGTTTCCGGCAGCGACAACGACAGTGACGCCGGCATCGATCATGAATTGCACAGCGTCATCAGCGGACTGGGAACCTCCTCCACCCAGGGACATGGATGCAACAGAAGGTCTGCCAGTAGCATTTGCGGCCATCGCGACCCACCAGCAACCTGCCATCATCAAAACATATTCATAAGTATATAATAGAAGTAGCAGTTCTACTTCGTCTTAAAAGAAGGGGACATTGCGAGAGGGCGAAGCTGTGGAGGCATATCGATCATATAGTAACTTGCCTGAAATGACATCGGACCAGTAGCCCGATCCGTAGCAGTCCAACACACGAACTGCGATGACTTTTGCCAATTTGGCAACACCATACCGTGCCCCAGCCGCTGTTCCTGCACAATGAGTACCGTGCCCGTTGCAGTCGTCACCCTAGATGTGAAAGAGAAGGGAAGGCACATCGTTAAAGGGGTAGTACAATTTTGGCAAGGCTGAACTTTAGTAACCAAAACCTGCACAATAACATTACAAATAAAAACCTCTTTAAATAGTGTTTTTAGAAAATGATCGAATAAATCTGGGCCCCAGATTTATTCCGACCTGTTAAATTTATTGATTTTTCAGTTATTTCTGAACCGATTTTGATCAAATAAAGTTTATTCTGTCATCAAAATTGTATGCTCTTTCAAATTTGACACTCAGTGTGTCATTATCTCACACAAAAGTATTACGTGCAGCGCCATCTATACCAAAACTGAACTACCCCTTAAAACAATACAAATTTATTGCCAGCTTGTGTTTTTTTTTCATTAAAGGGGACGTCCGGACGATTTTCAGCAGTTTCCAGGGGAAAGTACAATATTTTAGGAGTCTATAACCTTTTTCCCGATGAGAAAAGACCATCAGAATCATTCACAATCAGTTTTCGAAAAAATAAGGTAATTCTTCTTGTTCGAATCGGCCGCGAGCAGCCTCGAGTAGAATCTGTCCCAGGATGCATTGCGCATGACGTAGCAGCCTCACTTTCATCATCAGCCCTCGGCCGCAAAATTTGCAGCCGGCCAGATCTCAGAGCAACACCCTCGGGAATTAGATAACAGGTACCCAGCTAGCCACCTGACGTCGTGCCGATGTCATAAGTTGTTGGCCGGATGTCGGCTTATCGCGGTTGGCTCGAGGTTAAAATGTCCGCCAGCCCAACATCGTCACTACGTCATTTTTGTGATATATTGGCATAACGTCAATTTCCGACAATGGCCCAACATCATCATGGATCAACATAACATTATGATGTCCGCTCGAGGTTAAAATATCCGCTAGCCCAACATTGTCACGACATCATTCTGTGATGTTGGCCCAACGTCAATTTCCGCCAATGGCCCAATAAAAATCGATTATACATGAATATGACATCTCAATGATGACGCCATAGCGATACCCTGCCGATGTCAGCCTCTGGCAGCTATGAAACAAGTCGGCAAATGGTCATAAAATTGATGTTGCGCCAATGTCAATAGTTCGACATAAATATGACATCTCATAAATGACGTCGGGCTAATATCGCGCCGATGTTGGAACTGGTATCAATTTAAGAGATCGGTAAATGGTTGTGAAAGTAATGTCGGGACAATGTTATTAATTGGACATCAATATGATATCTACAATATGATGTCAGGCCGATATCCCGCCGACGTTAGAACATTCAGCAATGAAAGAACTCGGCAAATGGTCATAAAATTGATGTTGCGTTGATGTCAATAGTCCAACATGAATATGACATCTCATGAATGACGTCGGGCCAATATCGCGCCGATGTTGGAACTGATAGCAATTTAGGAGGTCGGTAAATGGTGGTAAACTTGATGTTGTGCCGAGGTCAATGATTAGACATAAATATGACATCTCCATGATGACGCCATAGCGATATCCTGCCGATGTCAGCCTCTGGCAGCTATGAAACAAGTCGGCAAATGGTCATAAAACTGATGTTGCGCCAATGTCAATAGTCCGATATGAATATGACATCTCATAAATGACGACTAATTATGTATGCATGGTGTACGTATCACGAACTCGTGTGGGAGGGATTCAAAGTTTGACAAAAAGTTGATATTTGTCTGTTAATCAGGCACTTTTACCAATACCTATATTACTCACTTTCCCCTAATTCTTAGGAAGCACAACGGAATAACCCTGTTAGCCACCTGACATTGTGACAACGTTGGGCCGATGTAAAATTCGTTGTAAGAGGACGTTGGGTCTACATTAAACATGCGACGTAAAAATGTCCGCCAGCCCAACATCAGCGCGGCGGTTTTTTTTTTAATGCTGACCCAACGTCATTTTGCGATTTCGGCCCAACATCAATTATTGACAATGGCCCAATGTCAGTTCTAACGTATGCCCAACGTCGATTCCTGACGTTGAGAGAACATCAAGTTCTGACGTTGGCCCGACGTTAAAATGTCCGCCAGCCCAACATCGTAACCACGTCATTTTGTGATATTGGCCTAACGTCAATTTCTGACAATGGCCCAACATCAACTCATGACATTGGCCCAACATAACATTATGATGTGGGCTCGAGGTTAAAATGTCCGCTAGCCAAACATTGTCACAACATCATTCTGTGATGTTAAGCCAATGTCAATTTCCGACAATGGCCCAACACCGAATCCTGACATAGGAGAGATATATACAATTCTGATGTGGGCTCGACGTTAAAATGTCCGCCAGCCCAACATTGGCCCAATGTCATTTTGTGATGTTGGCTTACCATTAATTGTTGGCACTGGCCCAATGTCAGTTACCCAACAAAGGGCCAACATCAAATTCTGACGTTGGCCCGACATTAAAATGTCCGCCACTCCGACATTAACCCAATGTTATTAATTTAACCTCAATATGACATTTCAATAATGACGTCACACCGATATCCTGCCGATGTCAGAATTAGCAGCAATAAAACAAGTCGGCAAATGGTCATCGAATCAATGTTGCAACAATGTCAATACTCCAACATGAATATGACATGTCAAATATGCCGTCGGGCTAATATCGCGCGAATATCGGAACTGGTAGCAATATAGAAGGTAGGAAACAGGTTGTAAAATTTATGTCGGGCCAATGTCATTACTCCGATATAAATATGAGACCCCAAATATGATGTCGGTCCGATATTGTGCCGATGTTAGAACTTGTTAGCAATTTAAGAGTTCTGTAAATGGTGTTTAGTTTGATGTCAGCCCGATGTAATTTATTAGACATCTGTACTATGACGGCAAACATATATTCCGTCGAAGACAGAACCTTCGGCAACGGAACAAGTCGGCAAATGGTAAAATTAATGTCCTGTCATTAATCCGTCATAAATATGACAAATGGTCATAAAATTGATGTTGCGCCGATGTCAATAGTCCTACATGAATATGACATCTCATAAATGACGTCGGGCTAATTTCGCGCCGATGTTGGAACTGGTAGCAATTAGAGAGGTCGGTAAATGGTTGTGAAATTGATGTCGGGTTATTAAGGAGACAAAAATATGAAATATCAATTCTGACGTCGAACCGAAATCCTGCCGATGTCAGAATGGGCAACAATGAATCAACTCGGCTTATAGTCATTAAGTTGATGTTGAGCCGATGTCAATAATCCGACATGAATATGACATGTGCAATGTGACGTCGTGCTAATATCGCGCCGATGTCGGAAATGATGGCAATTTACGAGGTCGGTAAATGGTAGTAAAATGTCGGTCCAATGTTATTAATTAGACATCAATGTGACCTCTTTAATATGATGTCAAGCCGATGTAAGAACTTGCAGCAATGACACAACTCGGCGAATGTTCATTAAATTGATGTTGTGGCGACGTCAGTGATTAGACATGAATATGACATCTCAATGATGACGCCATAGCGATATCATGCCGATGTCAGAACTGGCAGCATGAAACAAGTCGGCAAAATGGTCGCCAGTTCCGACATCGGTACAACATTGACCCAACGTCATATTTGAGCTGTCATATTTATGTATATTTAATAACATAATCCCAACATCAATTTTACAATCTTTGACCAACCTCTTAATTTGCTACCAGTTCCAACATCGGCGCGATATTAGCCCGACGTCATATTTGAGATCTCTTATTCATGTCGGATTAATGACATGGGCACGACATTAATTTAATGACCATTTTCCGACTTGTTCCATTGATAACGGTTTTGACATCGACAGGATAACGGTTTGACGTCATATTTCAGATGTCTAATTAATTACATCGGCCCGATATCAAATTAACAACCATGTATTATAACGACCTCTTAATTTGCTAGAGCTCTATCATCGGCACACTGTCGAACCGACGCCATATTTTAGATGTCATATTTATGACGGATTAATGGCAGGACATTAATTTTACCATTTGCCGACTTGTTCCGTTGCTGAAGGTTCTGTCTTGGACGGAATATATGTTTGCCGTCATAGTATAGATGTCTAATAAATTACATCGGGCTGACCTCAAACTAAACACCATTTACAGAACTATTAAATTGCTAACAAGTTCTAACATCGGCACAATATCGGACCGACATCAAATCTGGGGTCTCATATATTCATGTCGCAGTATTGACATGGGCGCAACATCGATTTGATGACCATTTGCCTACTTGTTTTATTGCTGCCAATTCTGACATCGGCAAGATATCGGTGTGACGATATAATTGAGATATCATATTGAGGTCCAATTAAAAACATTGGCCCGACATCAATTTCATAACCATGTACCGACCTCTTGAATTGCTACCAGATCCAACATCATCACAATATCGGACTGACGTCTAGAGATGTCATATTTATGTAGGAGTAATGACATTCGCCCGACATCTATTTAACAACCTTTCACCGACCTTTAAAATTGCTATAAATTCCGACATCTGTGCGGTATAGGCCCAAAGTTGTATTTGAGTTGTCATATTTATGTTTAATTAATAACATTGGCCCAACATAAATTTCACAACGTTTTACCGACCTCTTAAATTACTACCAGTTCCAACATCGGGGCGATAGAAGGCCGATTCTATATTTGAGATGTCATATTCATGTCGAATTATTGACATCGGCATAACATCCATTTAATGACTATTTAATGATTAGTTACATTGGTGCCATTTATGACATCGGCAGGATATCGCTTTGGCGTCATAATTGAGATGTCATATGGATGTCCAATAAAAAACATTGGTCCGACATCAATGTTACAACCATTTACCGACCTCTTTAATTGCTACCAGTTCCAACATCGGCGCGAAATCATCCCGACGTCATATAGGAGATGACAATTATTCATGTCAGAATATTGACATCGGCTGAACATCGATTTCATGACTATTTGCCGACTTGTGTCATTGCTGCCAATTCTGACATCGGCGCGATATCGGCTTGACGTCATATTTGTGATGTCATATTGATGTCCAATTAATAACATCCGTCCGACACCTCTTAAAATGATATATTCCGACTTCGGTACAACATTGGCCCAACGTCATATTCATGTTGGTTTATTGACATCGGCCCAACATTAATATTACAACACTCTATCGAGCTCTTAAATTGGTATCAGTTTCGGCATTGGTGCGATTTTAGCGCGACGTTTTATTTGAGACGTATTTTTTCGTCAGCTTAATGACATCGGCACGACATTCAACTACAACCATTTCCCGACTTATTTAATTTCCAAAACCTCAAACTTAAATTCGACGTTGGCGAAATGTTGGCGCGACGTCTGTTTGCCGACCACGATCTTGCCGACGACCTGCCGACACCGGTCCGATGTCAGTTAGCTAGCTGGGTACTTATAATATTTTTGTTAACTTGCTTTGAGAATCTATTATGAATTGAATTTCGTTTAATCGATTACAAACATTAGTAATTCAAAAGTAAAGAAAAAAAAGTATTGCTATCGGGCAATTCATGATCGATTATAAGCGATCGTAAGTGAAATGAAAATTTTCGATTTTTGGAATCATTTATATTAAAAAATATACTTTTGTCATGTCCTTGCTGCTGTATATAATTTATAAAGATATATAAGAATATAAATAACACATGTAAATAGTGTTATGAATATGATTTGAAGGTAGATTATTTCAGATTCAACGCTCTGAAATTACTAACCATTACAAAACATACATGCTAAGAAGAGGTGTATATATATTATACCGATTGAGACCTGTGTTTGTAGGACGATAGGATGATAGGTTAGGATTAGGCAATAGGTGTAGGAATAGGATATGAATAGAGTTATGATTTATGAAAGTGTGTAAAGGGTAAACAAAGTACCTACATGGAGCAAACGTGGAATCTATGCATGTCTTCACATTTCTTTTTACGTTTTTGATGTTGGTCCTACGTTGGCCATTTGACATTGGGCCATTGTCAAATTGTGATCTTGGTCCAGCATCAGAAAATGACGTTGGGCCAATGTTGGGTTAGTGGACATTCAAACGTCGGGCGAACGTCAAGATTTGATGTTGGGCAAACGTCAAGATTTGATGTTGGGCCAACAATAAAAAATAACGTTGGGCTAATGTCGGGCTGGCGGACATTTTAATGTCGGGCCAACGTCAGAATTTGATGTTGGACCAACTTCAGGATTTGATATTGGGCCATTGGCGGAAATTGACGTTGGGCCAACATCACAGAATGATGTCGTGACAATGTTGGGCTAGCGGACATTTTAACCTCGAGCCGACATCATAATGTTATGTTGGTCCAATGTCATGAGTTGATGTTGGGCCATTGTCGGAAATTGACGTTATGCCAATATCACAAAATGACGTAGTGACGATGTTGGTCTGGCGGACATTTTAACGTCGAGCCCACATCAGAATTTGATATCTGTCCTATGTCATGATTCGGTGTTGGGCCATTGTCGGAAATTGACATTGTTGGGCTGGCGGACATTTTAACGTCGGGCCGACGTCAAAACTTGATGTTCTCTCAACGTCAGGAATCGATGTTTGGCCTACGTTAGAACTGACATTGGGCCATTGTCAATAATTGATGTTGGGCCGAAATCGCTAAATGACGTTGGGCCAGCATTAAAAAAAGACACCGAGCTGATGTTGGGCTGGCGGACATTTTAACGTCTCGGTGACGTCGCATGTCGCATGTTGGCCCAACGTCCCCTTACAACGAAAATGACATCGGCCCAACGTTGGCACGACGTCAGGTGGCTAGCTGGGTAGGACTGTTGGGGAATTCATGACAATTTCCCCATATTTGCAGACACCATTTTCATAATTCCTATTTGATTATTTGTCTCCACTAATACTACAAATATTATTGCCAAATAAAGGCGCATCCTCACTCTTAAAGGGACTTAGTAACATTGTCCAAATCCTCAAAATAAAATTGTAATTCTAGCGGTTCCTTTATACCTTGTTGTATTCGTATTAACAATAAAATCATGGGACAGCTTTCGGTTTTTCAAATTTCCCTTTCATTACAAAGATATGTATGATTGAAGTATTTAGATAAGAAAATCTCCGGGCGAGATTTTCATCCCTGTACAAAGTGAATGCAGTGAGTTGGTGAATATCACCCAATATCACTTTGCATTTTCGCTCATTACTTGGCCATACATTGTCCATTTGACCTGAAATTTTCGGGCAACGGGAAATTTGACGATATCTTAAGTTTGTGTTTTTGCGCAGACGACTCGATTCCGGCAATATTTGTACGTTTTGACGTCAAATGTGTCAATTCCAATGTTGGCGAGCCATCTAGCGCACCTTTCCCTCTCATTTGCTGGGTTGGGAATGGAAAAAAAAACTCATTTTCTGGCCATTGCCTGGCTTATTCGAACATCCAAACGCTTGACACATCGGCATTTTATCAAGCGAAGTGAAGCAAAATATAGCAGCCGCTTCACCGCGGTAGCGCGCGCAAAGTGAGGCTGATTCGTCACGCCGTCACGTGATCTTTCTCGCTAGCGTACAGAAAGTGAACAGTTACGATTCAAAACTAGTGACACTACAAATTCGATTGTGACAGGTTTGGAGGGTGTTTTTTTAATAAAAGTAGGTAGTTTTGGTCTTTGATTTATGTAGATTATGGTAGAATTTTTTTTAAATCGTCCGGACGTCCCCTTTAAGTGTTTTGATAATGGTTTGTAATGAATAACGAGTAACCTATAACAAAACTAACACAAATTATATTTTTAATTTTGCTGATTTTACTCGTTGTGCGTTAGGTAGAGGTATTGACAAACATACAAATTAAGTGATAATTATTGTATTCCGTCATTTAAATTATCATTACTATTATTATTATCATTGTATTCGTCATCTATATCATCATCATCATCATCATCATCATCATCATCATCATCATCGTCATCATCTTCATCACCATCATAACCATCATAACCACCACCACTATCACCATCATCATCTACATCATCATCATCATCACCATCATCATTATCATGATCATCATCATCATCATCATCATCTATAAACATCCTCACCATATCATACACCACCACCACCAGCATTATCATGAATATCTCACTTGTACATTTCTGCACTCAGAGTTGCAATTTGTAGCCGTTTATTTTTTCGTTGTTGTTGTTGTTGTTGTTGTTATAAACTGGCTACAATAGACCGCTTGCCGACGGAGAGTCTGACGTCATACGCATATTATTTGCATACATTACCGAAGCGGTCTATTGGGGTCTTATCTGCAATACACCAATGAAGATAAAACAACATCATGACTAACATAACTTCCCGGTAAATTTCGTTATTTGCAGTCTTCTATCAGCAGCAATTCGTCTAATCCACACTGATTGATATATATCGTCATTCAAATGCGTGTTTAGTCATTCAGTGTAACATTGGTTACTTGACAAGTATACTTGTGTCATTCCAATGTAAGTGATCGGCGCTCATTTTCGTTAATGGTCATTCATATTCATCTCCAGCAGTATCCGGTCTCATTTCGATCATTCAAATTCGCGCATGGGATAACAAGTTCATGTTAATTGCTTTAAAATTATTTTTTTCCAGTGGGAATTTTAGGAAATGTAAAATCATGCTATATTACGGCTACAAACCGCTCGTCAATAATTAGTTCAAACAAGTTGGGCCTTATCTTCAAAACATCACGGTTTAAAACCAAAATACAGAAAAAAGCAACAAAACCATGCCTTAATTTCAAGTATGAAATCAACAGTAAACTCACGGTCCCGTTTAGCGCGTCGAATCCATAAGTGGCGCGACCGCCAAAGTCGACGTGTGCGATGTTGATTCCAGTATCGATGACATAAATGTCAGTGCCGCTGCCCGCGTCGAGCGGTTGGTATAGAGGCCATTGAGTGGAAGAGCAAACTGGTCGATGCGGTCGAGACCCCAAGAAGCGACCGTGCTCACGCTGACAATGCCGTCTTCCTCGATGTACTCCACGGCATCAGAAGCTCGGAGCTGTTTACATGCAAAAAACATACACGAGAAAGTAGTACAGTCAAACTTGTCTATAAACACCGTCCAAGGGAGCCTTAAAAAGTTTCTTTAAATGAGCAACCAACCGACCAACTCCCATTATGTTTTGTACACAATTGTGTACACTAACTAATTAACTAACACTAACTAACTAACTAACTAACTAACTAACTAACTAACTAACTAACTAACTAACTAACGTACTAACTAACTAACTTACTAACTTACTAACTTACTAACTAAGTCAATAAAATGCATATAACTATATGAGCCTGTATGATAGAGGTACAAGCTGCGGGTGCAGTAGTGCTTCTTTGTACAGATCAAGATACATAGAAACACACTATTTTTGTTGGTATCATTTCCCTTGTTTTTGTATAAGAATATTAAATGCATAAGTCCATAAAATGCATAACTACTCTCTTAATGTATTGGAGTGGAAATCCACTCTTTTTTCCACTCCTTAGGGAGCCATATTAGTGACCACTTCGTTTGGAGTGGAATCCACTCCTAACCCAGAGTTGACCCCCTTTTCACTCCAAACTAGAGTGGAAATTGTCCACTCTTTAAGGAGTTGAGATCCACTCCATTGTTCACCCCCCAGGGAGCCATATTAGTGACCACTTCGTTTGGAGTGGAATCCACTCCTAACCCAGAGTTGACACCCTTTTCACTCCAAACTAGAGTGGAAATTGTCCACTCTTTAAGGGAGTTAAGATCCACTCCCTTGTTCACTCCTTAGGGAGCCATATTAGTGACCACTTCGTTTGGAGTGGAATCCACTCCTAATGCAGAGTTAATGTTGTTTTAACTCTCATTCTGGAGTGGAAATCATTCAAGCTGGATGGGGTGATTACAAAATCTATCAATTTGGGGTTTAGATATTCATCCACATGCACATATACATGTTAACAAACATACGCACATAAACACACATAATGTCCCATATAGGCATACACTAATTCTTACATTGAAAATGCAGTTTGTGAAACAAAATATAATGGAAATAAATTGTTGTGTTCAATGGAACAATGTATCGTGCACACATGCTGTGTGATGGTTCACATTTTGCTGGAATGAGCCCCAAAGGAAATCAAAACAATAATTTGCAAAACTATTTTAGGGTATTAACAAGGTAATTGATTGTATCTTTTTTCCCCTCGAAAAATAACATACAAAAACAATGTACTAGCAATAGAATAGAATGATTTGCCTTGCCCTCATGTTTTAGTGAAAACAAAAGGTGAACCACTGCCCATTGGGCATACATTGTTTGTATGGGGTACACAACAACATTATGCTACAGTGAAACCTCTTTACAAAAAGATCCTTGCGATTAAGACAATCACCTTGTTATAAAACAAAGGGTTAAAACATATTTTTTTTAAACAACGGCTGGGACAAGCAAAATGACTTTGTTATAAATGGTTTGTTTTATCAGAGCTCTTTGTAACGAGGTTACACTGTATTCACTCTTCTACTTCAATTCTAAACTTTCTAAGACATATTAACTTTCCTGATTAAAGAAATTTTAATTTCCTTTTAATTCAATTTGAAATATAAACATTAAAATACACATTGTACATATATATATAAAAACACACAAGCATCAAACAATCTACAAGTTCATGCAAAACAGCAATGTGTGAAGAGATATTTGCAATACAACACAACTTGGGAAAGCTAATTACCTTCATGTTTCAGAACAAGATGATTTCAATATTGGTTAGTCTAAAAAGACAAAGACTACTGGTGGCCAGTTAAACCGTTTTGCACATGCAGAGATATTATTTTGTTTCCTTTCACAGTCAACCCTCTAGTTCTGCTAAGGAATTAGGACAATTAAAGGGCTGCTTGCCATTTCAGTAATATAATCGGTCACCAGTAATACAATGTTCATCACAAGTTTCAAGAACAGTTGGATATAAATTGTAACATTATCACAATACATTTAAAGGAATAATTTAGTTTTGGTTTACTTTACAGGGCCCTTTTATCAATATGTGAGATAATGATCAACTATTTGAAATGGCACACAATGTTAGAGACAGTGCGGACTTTGTTTCATAATAATCTGTTCAGAAACAGGTCTAAAATTCATAAATACATCCAATAGGAATACATGTTGGGGAGCAACCCTTGGGCAATAATTTAACAGGATAGTATACAATTTTGGAGAAGCAAACGAAAAATTAAAACTTGTAAGTTACCATTAAAACAATTACAATAATACCTATATACAACAACATAATCATGCAGCCTTTCATAAAACAGTGGGCCCAAGTCCTAAACATCACGTTTTAGCCCAAGCAATGTTCATCCCAATCTTAAGAAGTTTTTTTTCTTCACATTGGAAGTTAATTCGATTTAAAAAAAACAATTGTTCTTCATGCATTATACCTAACAAATTATCACACCACCTTGCAAAAGGTAAGAAACAGTTGGCAGATAATTGATCTATATTCAGGACATTTTAATATCATAGTTAAAGCCTTTAAATATGGACATGTTCGTGTTTCCTGGATTTAATCTGGCCCCTCACATAGGCAGATCTGTATCAAAATTGGATTGATTCTGGCTTCGGGGGCAGCAATGTCTTGAGCTACAGTAGTACACAGTCAAACATGTGTATAGTGACCACCTACTGAAAACTAGAAAAGTGGCCATTGTAGAAGGTTGGTGACTACTACAGGCATGTTCTTGTAGGCCTATGTATTTAAAATGTATGGATTCATGAGCAAGGAAGGTGACAAAACTTCTTCCTTTTGAAAAGTAATTTCAAGTTTATATTTTATACAAAAATTCAACCAAACCATGCAGTTCAACGTTCACATTCCATATCACAATCGCATATCCTCCGGGTTGTGGCCTGTGTCGCGAACGCCATGATCGTTGGGCTAGCGATAAGTGTCAGCTCTGCACGGACTCTGAAAGCTGGTGTTCGGTTCACTGAAGTTGGTTTCGTCAAGGTTACTGTCGAAGCCGCATTCACGGTTGCTTCGCTGGTCTTCGAGTCACTCGTTTTCTTTGCGGTTGTCTCGCTCGTCTTTGCGGCTGCCTGTTCGTCTTCGTGCTTGTCTTTGCTCGTCTTCGTGGTCATCTCGATCGTCTTGCTGGTCGTCTCTGTCATCTAGGCACTTGTCTCGCTCATCTTTGCGACTGTTTCACTCGTCTTCGTGGTCGTCTTACTCATCTTCGCTTGTCTTCGTGGTCGTCTTGCTGGTCGTCTCTGTTATCTTGGCACTTGTCTCGCTGGTCTTTGCGGCTGCTTAGCTCGCCTTTGTTCATCTTCGAGGTCGTTTTGCTCGTCTTGATGGTTGTCTCTGTCGGCTTCGCACTTGTATCGCTCGTCTTCGTGCATGTCTAGTTTATCTGCGCGGTTGCCTTTCTTAATTCTATTGTAGGCTGGCACACTGCTTACGTTTATGTTGCAGCTGGGTGTGTCATCGGGTATCCCTTTGATCCCAGCTGTCGTTCATCTGGGATGCAGTGTGTGTCGGTGGGTGATAATTCAACAATCAAATCTGCAATCAAATGAAAACAAAAAAAAAATCATTTGTACAACCATTAAAAATGTATGGTGACTGACAGACAGTGGCGTAGCTACAGGGGGGCACGGGGGGGGGGGGGGGCACGTGCCCCCCCCCCCCCCAATAATTCTGAACAAACAATAGAAAACATAAGGGGACATTTTTTGAAAAAAAAACAAAGAAATACATAAGGTGTGCCCCCCCCCCCCCTCCCCCCCCCCCCCCTAATCAGTCCGACCACGCTACGTCACTGCTGACAGATCAAAACAAATGCAGACCTCCAAAAGGGACAGTTTACCTACATAGGGCCTAAAGGCCTAAACATATTTGAGAGGAACATTTACCTTAGAAATACACATTTAAGAAATGGAATACAGTACCCAAGGTATTTAATTAATAATTATATATATGCGCCACGGCGCGTATATAATTGTATCTGTAATTAAGACTAGCAACACTTACATTATTAAATATTTTGATTGTGAACTTAAACTTTGGCTCGAAACGGAAGATTAACAAGAATGGATTAATTCACAAACCAGGTAAAGTTATAGATAAGTGTTGACTACTTGACAGTGTTACTGATTCGATATGATTCTTGTGATGATCATGATGATGAGTTGAATAATGAGTGTCGTATTGTTGTTGTTGATGTATTGCATTTAGAACGACAGTGCAGTTGACATAGCGCTGCGTTAATTGTACGACGCACAACACAGATATTTGCGTAGGCATACGGGTATAAACGTTTGTTACAAAGCTTTCTGAAATTGTTTATTAAATTCCTCTTTATTGTCAAATGATATGACAATGTTATATACCGGATAGTTAAGATTGATATTTGTTACAAAGTATGTGAATAGTTCAGAAGCGATACTTTGCTTTCAAAGTTTAGAACTTAGCATGTTTATTACCGTAGTTCCACTTATAGCGACTCCAAAACACATGATATGCAAATTACGCATAAAGCTCATTTGCATATTCATGAGCATCTTCCGGAGCCAGTAATTGATTAGAAACAACCTTTATTTGTAGTTTTCTGTTATTTAAATGCAAAGTATGAGATAAATTATAGCTTATATGATAGATAATTGAATTGTTAAGAAGGCTTGATATATGAATTGATGTATTATGTATAGATGAGCTACAAATAAGGGAATTTGTAAGGAATTTGTGCATGAATTTACTTGAAACGGACTCTGTGACTGTGATCGGCGCGCGCGCGTTTAGTGGTAATTGTGTTTGCTAGTTGTGGATTTTGATTAAATTAAAACTCAAGGAATGGGTTATGTGCTTGGAAATATGGCTGGTATGAAAGCCAAGGAAATATTAAATTATATAGTGAAGTTGATATGTGAATAAGTGATGAAGTCTTTAGACTATTTGGATATATTCAGCAATAAAACGAGCCGGTTTGGTATTCCACTACGCGCACTAGGCTAGAGTATCACTGTCTATAATATTGAAAGAAACCACCCTGAACCACCAGTAAGATATTGAGGATAATTTGCAAGATGAGTCAGTTTTCACCCGATTATTCTGTTCATCTATAATCTTTAGAACTTAGAGAATATTTCAGTATACTAATTACCTGAACATGTTGCAAGGGAAATTATGTTTCAACTATTTAATCGCTTGACCATCATTTTTGACAAGTCACACCCGTGTACAAACACACACACACACACACACACACACACACACACACACACACACACGCGCGCACTTACATTGGTGCGCGCCGTAACGTTTGCGTTGTGATTGCAAATTGGCGTATGAAAGCCGAAAGTGAAAGACAAGCCGTATTCAGACGATGAAAGCCAAGTTCTTAAGAATTGCAATTCTTAAGAATTGCAATTCTTAAGAACTTCAAAATGTGTGTTCAAACGATGCCAATTCTCGAGAGTTGCAATTCTTAAGAATTAAAACCGGAAGTAGCATGCGCGCCTTTCTCATTTGAGGTCACGCGCGCTCACTTGACTTGTTTTCACACCGGAAGCATATCTCGGTCATGAGGTCAACCCAAACCACGAGTCTCGAAGCTGATTGTGTTCAGACGGTAAAAAAAGTAGACTGCGCGCTTATCGCGCGCTCATTCTGCGCAAAATCTTACAAGTATCTTGTGGTTATCTTGTGGTTTGCAAACCACAAGATAACCACAAGATAACCACGAGATTGCGCATTTTTTGCAGTGTGCGCAATCTCGTGGTTTGGAGACCACAAGATAACCACGAGTTTTGCGTGTTCAAACGAGCGCAAACCACAAGATATTCTTAAGAATTGCAAACCACAAGATAACCACAAGATAACCACGAGATTTGCTTTTATCGTCTGAATGCGGCTATTGATTTGTCTAACTCTAAGTATAAACTTAAATCATGATAAAAACTCACCTTCAAGTGTTTTGCGGAAGTCCTCACTGAGTTCTCCTTTATTATAGAACCGTCTGAATGTGATTTCGATCTCCTAAATCTTCGATTTCCGACGTCCAAAATGATGACGAAGAGCGAGCTAGTACAGCGGTGCAAACAATTCCCGCATCGAATTAAATTTTCCTTATCGCGCGCGTGACGTGACTCAAAGATGATCACTGAGTGGCTGCCTTAGTGGCTGTGTCTCGATTTTTGTTCAACTCGCTCTCGGAGTTGAAACGGTAACTCATACTATACTATCGCGAACGCCTATTCAACACGCGGCGGCGTCGATTTCAACTCTTTTCAGAGTCGATTTCAACACTTTTCAGAGTTGAAACGCATGTCACTCGACAGCTAGAGCGGAGAATCCACTCTTTCGCACCATCATCATCATCATCAATATACGGAAATAGAAGGATTTCTCCTGTAGGCTTTCCGGTCTTCTCTTCATTAATTATAAACTTCAACTCTTTTTAATTGTGATTTGCAGGGTACTAGTCAACCGGGTTAACACCCTACTCTTTTCGAGAAGTTGACTAGGTTCTTAGCGTACATGAGGTGTGACTGTCTCATACACGGGACCTCCATTTATCGTCCTATCCGAGGGACGGAGTGTTTTTCCCGCGAATCCTCTTCCTGCGTAGGAAGCACGGCCGGGGAGGGCGATAACACACAACGGGAGTTAGCTCGTATTTTTATGCGTGATGGAAAAACGCATTGTCCGATATCCGATGGTAGGGATCGAACCGGGTACCTCTCGCGTCGGAGCCGCACGCTCTCCCGACTGAGCTAACTCGCCTCCCCTTTAAATTAAGAGAGTATATTAAGAGAGCATTAAGAGAGTATATGAGCCTGTATGATAGAGGTACAAGCTGCGGGTGCAGTAGTGCCTCTTTATACAGGCCATACATTAATATATAAAAGTAATTATATATAAAGTAGTATAAAGGGTGTTGTTATGCAAATGTATGTACATGCATTAATTGAAAGGGGAGTATGATATGAGCACAAACTGCGGGGCAGCAGTGTTTTACCATACAAGCCTTTAGAAGTCGGATATAAACATACTATTTATTTTGGTATTAGTATTTTTGTTTTTATATAAAGAAAAATAAATACATAAGTTAATGAAATGTATAATTAAATAGGCCTGTATGATAGAAGTACAAGCTGCGGGTGCAGTAGTGCTTCTTTGTACAGGCCAAGCCTAGATAGAAAAACACTATTTTTTAGTGGTATTAGTACCCTTGTATTTGTATAAGAATATTAAATGCATAAGTCAATAAAATGCATAACTATATGAGCCTGTATGATAGAGGTACAAGCTGCGGGGGCAGTAGTGCCTCTTTATACAGGCCATACACTAATATATAAAAGCAATCATATATAAATATGTATTGTATTATGATTATCTCAGTTTGTAAGTGAAGTGGAAAAAAGAAGACAAAGTCATGTCGTTGTATAATTCAGTTAATATCATACAATATTGTCGAGTATGTATATATTATGTTGATGCCAAGCTACACATCAGTGGCGGGAGTCCCAATGTGAGAGCAGGCACCAGACATACATATAGTAGGAGTGAGTTTTGTTTATTTTGTATTGTATTATGATTATCTCAGAAGACAAAGGTATACCATTATGTATTAACATGCACAAAATAAGCCCACTAAATGTTTGCACTAATTTGTTTAAGAATTATTTTATTAAGAAGAAGGAAACAAAAAATGCATATTGCGATAATTCATTAGTAGCTTTAAAATAGTGTTTATTTATGAATATATTTATTTTGTTTGATTTCGCTTTATTATTATACTATTATAATTAATGTACGTGTTGTAAGAGGATTGTTTTGACCATAAGAGGCCAACTTCCACATATGTGGCGGGAGTCCCGATGTGAGAGGTGGGCTTTGTTAATGAAATAAGGAAAATTGTTATTTTTGTATGTAATATTCATAATAAGGTAGGAGAAAAGAAAAAAAATGAAATATCGCAATATTTTTAGCGGTGCCATAGAAATAATTTGTTGATGATATATAAAATTGTATAATAGTTTAAAAATATGTGAAGATGAAATCAATAGAAAAGCAAATGGCAACAATAGTCAGATTTGACTGATTGCCACCAAACTAAACAACAACAACAACACTTACTAACTAATTAACTATCTAACTAACTAGCTATTTATATATTACTTACTCACTCACTCACTCACTAACTCACTAACTAACTAACTAAACACATAACTAACCAACCAAGCAATCAACTAACGAAGTAACTTACGACAGGATGTACCATCTATATAAGGTTTCTCACCTTGTCAATCATTTGGCTGTTGAGCTCGGCTGCGAATCCGGGAACATTTCACCGTATTTTTGGAAGACAATTGCGCCTTTAAGACTCGCGATGGCGGTGTCTGCATCGTGGCCCTCCTAACAGGGGTGGAAATACAGAGGTCAAAATAAGAGTTGTAGTGAATTATAATAACTTTGCCAAAATAGACCATCATAATTTTGATCCACAACCATCAGCACCAACAACACCGACAGCAACGACAACAACTCAGACTAGAATCAGATTGGAGCTCTTTAATATGATTGACGGGAGGGGGTTGATGGGTCATCTTGAGGGATGTTCTCCCTAAATTACGAAACATTTTGCATGAACGTTTTTTCTTAGCCAATAAGCTTAAATGGATAGTTCAGTGCTGTTTAAAGGGCGCTTTTGTAAATAATTTGTGTGAGGTAATGAAAACCTGAGTGTAAAAATTGAAAGATAACAGAATAAATTTCATCTGATCAAAATCGGTTGAGAAACAGCTGAAATATCCATAGGTGTTACAGATTGGAATAAAAGTGGGGGACCAACTTTTAGCTAATGATTAAAAAAAAACATATTTTAAAATGCTATGATTTGAAAATCTACCAAAACGGTTTCAAAATTGTTTTTGATGATCAATCTATCGAATAATTATTTCAAACAAACATTATATTCACATTGGTTGATTTTAAGAAAAAAAATTGTGCCTGGATGGCGCCCTCTTGGGTTAACGGCGCTGCTTTATGAATGAAACAGCCCTGTAGCATAGGCCTAGCCTATGTATTTTACTACCATTCAACCATCACTGAATAATAACGGTTATATTTTTGATGATAATATGCCAGTTTAATTACTCAAATTCTGTTTGATCAAAACTGTACTATCCCTTTAAATCAATATAAATCAATAGTACGTGAACATTTACATTGGTCTGCAAGAATAACATGATTTTAAAGGATTGCTTTGTAATGCTTAAGTTTCACTACCGTATATTTATACAAAGGTCTCAAAATGATATCTTGCGGCCATTTTGTTGAATGCTAATGAAGGGATTAACGTTAATTTTGATTGTTTCATAACTTTGATTGGTTTAGAAATGTCCTTATTCATTTTCCAAAGCCTAACTTGAAGAATAAAGACTCGTCAGTGTTACACTCGCTTACCGAATACAAATAGTACATATTTATGTAATGATATGCAGATTTGTATATTGCTAGTCACTAATTTGCATAATTAAAAAATGAATATTAATACTCCGTTTCACTATCTGTCTGACTTTCATAATACGGCATATGGTAGAGATATATCTCAGAAAATAATATGCGATACAAGAATGTTTTGAAATTACAATGTTGGTGGCCATTTCGTTTATGCAAATTAGGTGGTCAACAATTGGAAAATCATCTTGGAAATAAGGCTTATCGTATTCACCGTACATAAATTATGCTGAAAAGAGTCCTTTCCCCAGTTTCTATTCCCTAAATTCCCTTAGCGTTAAACTTTTCCAGATATTCCACTAGACTATTAATACGTGTTTGTAGCAGTGTATACATTTTGCATCTAACACATGTAATGTGTGCATTGCACTTCATCGGGGTATTTACATGGTTACCGTATTATCTCCCTTGTAAAATGGTCCTAGATGACAGAAAATACAGCTTTGGAATCGTAACTATTTGTTTCCAGCAGTTTCATGAATTCACATTTATTTGAACATGAAAGATTTCAGTACAATATTTAAAAAACATGAGTTTTCTATTTCTTTTTGTACTTTGATCTGTAAACTTTGACCTTTACTGTTGACCTTGCCCGATGACAGTATCTAATCATTTTAGAGCATCTTTCCCACATCTGAAAACATCTTTTTTTCAAGAAAATTCACTCGTCATGGCTCTTCAAAAATATTTGTTTTCAAAATATTGTACTTGTCTAGCAAAATTATGAAGTGGTTACTATGGCAACCATATATCTCCCAGGAAACCAATTTTCAAATTTGGAGACAAGCAAATTCTTTCAGAAATTACTTGTCTCCAACCCCTACAATTCAGAACTCCCTTATCCATTTAAAAAAAATCTGGCCAACAGACTAGTAGGCCCTAGGTATAAATTTGAAAACTAGTGGCCAAGTATGCATATCACATAATATGGTATGCAATAATCGCTTGCGCTCTGAATCTTTTCGATGAGCGTAGAATATTGATAATCATCGCATATTACATCACTCACACAGATCGATATCGAGCGTACCGTACACAAATAATGTATATGTATTGACTCATCGAACCCCGGGGGGGGGGGGGGGGGGGGGTACTCACGTATATTGGGTATACGGGGATGTGCCGCTGGGAAGGGTGACTTTTACAAGAAAGATCCTTAGACATGGGTCCCCTTTTCATCAAAAAAATCCTTAGACATGGGTCCCTTTTTTTCATATTTCCCCTTTTTTATACGGAATTTTGGGATTTGCCGATGTGAAATTGCCAAATTTTTCAAGCTCGCTACGCTCGCTAACTTAAAACCACAAAATTTGCGGGAAATACACCCAAAACATGCGCCGCAGGCGGAAAAAATCCTTAGACATGGGTCCATTTTTCGCAAAAGGACCCTTAGATGTGGGTATGGGTTTGGAGGTCTCAGCCGCACACCCCCGTCCGACTATAATCTGAGTACCCCCCCCCCCCCCCCCGGGCATCGAACAGCTTTCCCTTGATTGGGATTCAGAGCGCAATATGGATCTAGAGGCCACAGACATTTGAGATTATAGATTAACAAAAGTCCATGTTTTACCTTGAGTTTGACGATGTACCGTCCCGGGACACTTTCGCTATTGGTAAGTAGTGGCGCCAGTTTGGCCGAAGCCACGGCTATCAAGAGCAGTACGATCAGAGCCCGCATGTTCACAACGATCCTGTCAGCATGTAGGGGGAATAATATATAATAAATATTCTGTAATGAAATTCAAGTGATCCATTACCTTTGTAAATTTTAAACAAAACACGTTGACATTTAAAGGGTATATACCACCACCCAAAAATAATATTCTTATAACTGAAATGTAACATCTTTAGTAGTCCATTCCATCAACAAGTTCAGAAAAATATGTTTCCAGAAAAAAATACATAATTGGAAAACGCATCACCATTATAAAGCATGCGTTCATGAAGACTACCTTTGTGCAGAGCGAACGAATCGTCCGGATTATATTGTCTCCAAACGTACGCGTGAATATAATTGGCACACTCGCAAATGTTTGGAGCGTACACTCTTAAAAATGTTGGGTAAACTCCACTGGGTAAATGGAAATTGGGCAAAGGTTGGGTAAATCTTTCCCAACCTTTTTACTACATGCAGTTACCCTACATAGGGCAAAAGAGAAATGCCGTCATACTGGGCAATCAGCACTGGGGAAATACAAATTGGGCATAAATATACCTACATACTTGGCAATCAGCACTGGGGAAATACAAATTGGGCATAAATATACCTACATACTGGGCAATCAGCACTGGGGAAATACACATTGGGCATAACTATACCTACATACTGGGCAATCAGCACTGGGGAAATACAAATTGGGCATAAATATACCTACATAGGGGGCCTACTGGGCAATCAGCACTGGGGAAATACAAATTGGGCATAACTATAGCTCTACCTACATACTGGGCAATCAGCACCGGGGAAATACAAATTGGGCATAAATATACCTACATACTTGGCAATCAGCACTGGGGAAATACAAATTGGGCATAAATATACCTACATACTGGGCAATCAGCACTGGGGAAATACACATTGGGCATATACCTACATACTGGGCAATCAGCACTGGGGAAATACAAATTGGGCATAAATATACCTTCATAGGGGGCCTACTGGGCAATCAGCACTGGGGAAATACAAATTGGGCATAACTATAGCTCTACCTACATACTGGGCAATCAGCACCGGGGAAATACAAATTGGGCATAAATATACTTACATACTGGGCAATCAGCACTGGGGAAATACACATTGGGCATAACTATACCTACATATACTGGGCAATCAGCACTGGGGAAATACACATTGGGCAATGAAAATTGGGCGTATAATATCTAATCTAACCACATTAAAGGGATCTAGTAACTTTGTTGTCATGATAAGTGATGAATGGTTGATGCAATGTATATTGTTGTTATCTGCCAGTATCTGTCCACAGGGTATTGTGTGCAAATTTCAAGTCAAATGGACGTTGCATGGCTGAGTTATGAGCAAAAATGCACTGGTATTCAGTAACTCACTGCATTCACTTTGTACATGACCTGTCATGGTTCTAAAACTCCACCCGAGTTTTTGAACTCTGAACACTTCAATCGTATATCTTTGTAACGAAAGGGAAATTTTAAAAACCGAAACCTGTCCCATGATTTTATTGTCAATACGAAATACAACAAGGTATGAGGGAACCGCTATGCTATAATTCAAATTTAATTTTTAGGATTTGGACAATGTTACTAAGTCCCTTTAAAGAGTATTTTGTTTATAACGTAGGCACTGCATTCCCAAGATTGTCGACTCATTATGATTTTCCTCGATCGGCCCCTCCTTGTTATCCTATAGGCATTCTTACAAAACACATCCCACAAAAACAAATCAGACACCCGCCCCCACCGTCCCCCCCCCCCCCCCCCCCCCCCCCCTCCTGTCGACGGATATATGCGGGCTGCGCAATGGAACCACTGAATCGCCAATTCGCCCAGTGTTGGGAACTCGTTGGGAACAGTTGTACATGTATGTTTAATTAAAAAATAAATATTATGACCAATTAAATTACCCAATGGTGTTTACCCACTATGCATAGTTTTGTTTTTGTTTTCATGATGGTGAATGCAGTGCGTAGCTACGGGGGGGGGGGGGGCCACGTGCCCCCCCCCCCCCCCAATAATTTCGAAAAACAATAGAAAACATAAGGGGCCATTTTTTGAAAAAAAAAAACAAAAAAATACATATTAGGTGTGCCCCCCCAATATTTTTTCGTGCCCCCCCCCCCCCTCCCTCCCCCCCCCCCCCCTCCAATCAGTCCGACCACGCTATGCCACTGAATTGGGTGAGTGCACATGTAAGTTGGGGAAGTTTTACCCAAAACTAGGCATAATTTTGGCGCAAATTAGCAAGGGGCACAAATAAATAAAAACAAATAACAACAACATCATTGTAGCAAACATTAACACATAGCTATATTAGTAATTCATGTTACGTTTAGGCGCGCTATATAGATGGTGGTGGCGATGGTACTCGCGTGGTACTAATTAAGGGTACTGCACTGGTTGGCGGCGCGCATTTGCCCAATGTGTAGTGAGCATTTCACCAAACTGGGCACGTTGTGCCCATATGATGGGCGATGTCGCACGTGTTGGATCTATCACGTCACGCGTCATCATGCATGTCTGATCGATAATTTAGCGTGTGTGTACGTACGTACCGTACCGGTTACCGGCCGGCCTATCCTATCCTACTAGCCTAGCCTAGCCGGCCGGCGCCGCCGCGCCCTAGCGCAAAATCAAAGATCCTACATCATATTGCGACGATCGCAGCGCGATCTGTTTGAGCTGATCTGGTCGGCCACATCGACATCGTAATCATCACATCAGCTGGAAGTATATGATGGACCTAGCTGAATATGATCTGGACGTGACATGGACAGTCGGTCCATCCTGCCCTAGGACCTGGAGGCATTGTTAACCAAATGGGGGGTTCCTGAGCTGATCAACACATTAAAAGGTGAGTCATAGCTATTTTAGCCTTTCGCTAACGTCAGTGGGTATGCATGCCCATACCTGCATGCATGCAGTATGGCCATGGCATGATGGGCATGGCCATGCAGGTTTGCATGTGTCATGTGTTATTATTGAGGTTTGTAATGTTAAAATTTATTGCTAATAATATACTTTATTTGCTGAAAGTGAAAGTGTAAATTTTACAATTTTTGAAGTTGTGTGCCTTCAGACTCCATGCGCATATGGCAATGATTGTATGAGTGGACCGGACTAGGTCTATGCTCGGACTCGTACCAGCCCAGGCCAGGCCCACATCTACAATGTATTGTAAATGGTCCTGATAGGACCATTTACTGCTCACAGTGGTAAAAATCTACGGGACACAATTTGAACTACAAACAGAGAGAAAAGAACAGGATATCTAAAGTTACAAATTGCATACCTAGATTGAAGCTGATTTTATTGTACAAAATTTCATTTTCAAAATGATAAGTCATACTTACAAAAATCGTCATATAAGTTCCATTTCTTTCTTTTCCTGCTCGATGTCCCATCGTAAACAAAGAAAGCCCGCCCGCTACATGCGGAGGCCGCTTATTATTGTCCAAAACAAGCCAACTCGCATGCCCGCCGTATCCGATTTCGGATACGCCGTATCAGAATTCGGATACGCCGTGTCAGAATTCGGATACGGTAACACGTGTGGTGTGGGAAGCTTGCGGGAAATACATGACAGTCATCCAGATAGCAGCAACACTTTCGAGAGGGATCACGACTGAGATTTTCTCAGTCTTTTTATTTTCCAAAACTGCAGATTTTCCATTTTTTTCGACATTTGAAGAATAATTTGGACCATTTTGGTAAGTTCATATAACACTTGTATCATTTTTAGGGCCAGTCATGATTGATTTTGTTGAATTTAAGATAAGAATTTTGTGTGAAATTTTGACAAACTTTTTTTGTACTGTCCCACATTGTTCCCGTATAGCACAGCATTACAATGTAGTGTTGTGTGGCCAGGCCCAGGGCCAGACAATCTAGATACCTAAAGTGCATGCAGTTATAATTTATATATCTCAACAAATAGTCACTTAGAATTGATCTTATTATTATTTTTCGTAGACTATACTTATTTTAAATTTAATGTTAATTGTTATTATTTTGGTTTGATGAAATAAAGTGATGTTTTGACTTTGTGTGCGTGTTTTTTTAATTTGAGTTGCAATATGGAGTTGGTGCGCTGCATGGAGATAACAATACCGGCCATTTGTACACTGTTGCGTTCAACTGTTCAACGCTGTGTTTTTAGGACGCATCGGTAAGAAAATTGGACAGGAAATAATCATTTTATTTCTACATTTTGCAGTCTTCAAAACAAAGTCGGTATAAATTATTATCAAAGTATATGAATTGTGGATAAAATAAACGAAAGTAAATTGAGGGAGAAATCGGCAGATGAAACATTTGTTTCTACATGTTGGGTATAGACTAGTGCAGGTGAACCGGCATAAGTTTATAATGTTAATGTCCAGGTTTGGTTACTATAGTTCAGCCTTATATACTGCCCCCTTAACCCTAATAAGGCCGGGGGGGGGGCCATAATGGCCCCCCCTCCGGAATTTTTTGTATTGCTCCAAAACGCTGCAAGATGACGCGCCGCTGCTTGGTGACTTTTTTCTTTCGGGTCTTGCGCACGTTTTAAAACAAAAATTTCGAAAATCGGACCCTCCGTTACAAAGTCACGTGACCTTTTGTCTATGCATGTCAGCCCGAAAATCGCTAAATTTCGTGATTTGTGTACAAAACATATGGAAATATCAATTTTCATAAAATGAGGTGTATTATTAGATATTTGGTGTTGTTTACATTTTATATGTTGGTTTTGGGGTTCAAAACAGTTAAATTATAGTTAGAAATAAAATAAACAACAAAAACAATAAAATACATAAGTTAAAAAAACAAAGAAATACATAAGAAATTAATAAAACAATAGAAAACAAAAGGAAGAACCGGGCTCTTCCAATTTTTGTTGTTGTAGTATCATTCCAAATGCTCTAAAGAATATATGTAGTGAAAACCAGAGTTTAATTATGAAGAATATATGATTTATGGGTAAAAATATGAATTTCATGACTTATTTGCATAAATTACCATAAATATGCAAATTAATGAATTTTTAAAAATTTTTTAAAATTACCATTGTATTCTATACACTTCACTTATCACGCGTGCAAATTTTTACGGCGATCGGCCGCTCCGCGGCCGAGATCTTAGGGGGGGGCCATAATGGCCCCCCCCCCCCGGCCTGCTGAAGACCTCAAATAGCCCGGCCTTAATAGGGTTAAGGCTTTAACCAGATGATTAATATTTCACACAAGTTATTGGTAATTGTAAGAGTTGCTTATCAATTTAAAACATTTCTATATTTCCCCTTTCATACAACTTCTTTTTGTTTTCTTTGTTTCTGATTTTCTTGCCTCCAGACAATGATATTGACATCCATATCCTACCAGACCTCAATGAAGATAGCATCAAGGAGCTCATTCCAAAGATTGGAAAAAGAATCAAATTTACCAAAGGTTGGAGAGAAGAGGTATCCGTATGGCTTTTAAATGCTTCAAATGCTTGAAATCTTTTGAAGGAATCCAATCCCTGTTTTTTCATTTTAAACATTCCCATCGAATTCGCTATGGGCGTGGAGTGCATGTAACATGTTTTCAAAAGCAATGTAGAAGCCATTTCAACACATTAGGTGGGTTCAAAAAACATTTGATATCTAAGCACTCACGAGAAAGAAATAATGATGAACAAACAAATGTAGATGTAAACAATCACACACTCTATGAAGAAGAAGCCACGCATCACATTGAAGAAGAGGACACTGAAGAGATTGTGATTGAAGGAGGAGATAAGGAACAAAAAACATCACGTGTCAGCGAAGCTGCTCTGTTGGTAGCGAAATTAAGAAATTCATCTCGTGTGCCTACGTCATTTGTGGAAGAAGTTCTGGAAAATGTGGAGGAAATTTTTGATAATTTTGTAGATCATGTACAAGAAAAGATTGCAAAAGTGGTAGAAAATGTTAAAGATGAAGCTGCTAAGGAAGAATTAAATCAGCTTTTGAATGACACATCAAATCCGTTCACTCAATTAAAAACTGAACATCAGAAGAGAGCTCATTTCCAAGAATTAGGTGCTTTTATTACCCCGGAAGAAAAAATCCTTGGCCACCATTTCAAAACAACTATTGATTCCTCTAGTGGGACATCTCTGCAAGTTCGTCACAAAGAAACGTTTCAATACATTCCAATCGCACAGTCGCTCAAACAACATTTGGAGCAGCCAGGTGTTCTGCAAGCTATTCATTCTGCCAAAGAGTCTGAATATCAGGTTTTGGAATCATATCGTGATGGAGATCACTTTAAAGAGAAATACTCGCATGAAGAGTCGCTTGTTATCCCGTTATTACTCTACTCTGACGACTTCGAAACTGCCAATCCGCTTGGATCAAAGAGAGGAAAGCACAAAATCTGTGCATTTTATATGAGTGTACTTTCGCTCCCACCTGTGTACCAGGCCAGACTTGATAACATTTTGTTGGTAGCACTTTCTACAACAAAGTCTTGCACCAAATATGGTATTGACAGCATTTTGAAAACTGTATGTTCAGATTTGAAGGATTTGTCAGACAATGGATTACACATCAGCCATGATGGTCGCACAGTCAAGGTGAAACCAGTGTTGTTTCAAGTGACTGGGGATAATTTGGGAATCAATTCAGTGCTTGGATATACATTAAGTTTCAGTGCAAACTACTACTGCAGACTTTGCAAGGGGCATCGTGCTGTACTTCAGTCACAAACAGCAGAGGATAAGGATCTCTTAAGGACAAGAGAAAGCTATGAGGAGGATATCGGTAAACCATTGTCAGACACCGGTATTAGCAGGAGGAGCATTCTGAATGATTTAGACAACTATCATGTGACACTTAACCTCTGCGTTGATGTGATGCATGACTTTGCCGAAGGCGTTATACCACTAGAAATGTATCTGGTCTTGGGCAGACTTATTGAAGAAGGATGTTTCACTCTAGAGGAATTGAATGCAAGAATTCAGTCCTACAACTATGGATTTGCAAACAGAAAGAATCGTCCAAGTCCAGTCAAACTCTCTGTAATTACTAATCCGAGTGGCCCCAGTGGGCAGAGTGCAGCCCAAATGATGTGTTTGGCATATCATCTCCCCTTGATTATAGGGGATAAGGTCCCCGAAGACTCTGAAGAATGGGAAATGTATCTCCAGCTCATTAATATACTGAAGACAGTGATGGCCCCAAGTATAAGCAAAGCAGCCACATTTGCACTAAAGGCTCTCATTTGTGAGCATCATAGACAGTTCTTGAGATTGTTTCCTGAGAGAAATCTCACACCAAAGCAGCATTTCCTCACACATTATCCTACGGTTCTAAGAGCCCTGGGTCCTCTGTGTCAGTACTCTTCAATTCGATTTGAAGGGAAGCATAAAGTCTTCAAGGCGATTGCTAATTCTTCATGTAATTTCAAGAATATTGCCAAGACACTCGCGGAAAAGCATCAAATGGCAAGGTGCTATGCATTCCTGTCAGAACAGTCACTACAGTTTAAAGACTTGGAACTTTCCCAACAGCTGGATATCAAACTGTCATCGCTTGCTCTCGGGAACAAAATATCTGATGTGTTACAATGTGACAAGGATACCGTTGCATCGACATCAAGAATGGCAGTGATACATGGATATGAGTACAGGGCAGGAACATGTGTAATCACCCAGTGGACAGAAGATGGACCTACATTTGGAAAGGTTCTGCATGTACTTCTGATGAACAGTGAGGTGCTTCTTGTTCTGAAAATGTTTGAGACCGTTAACTTCAGTTCGCACTTTCAAGCATATGCTGTACACGAAAATGGCGTCAAGCAGTCAAAGATTGCAGTTGTGAAGCCATGCAAACTATTTGACTACCATCCTCTGACTGCTACACAGATTCATACAGTGCATTTCGAAGAGGACACACGGTACATAGCAGTGCGTTTCAACTTTTTGTAGGTATGCTAAAATGTTTTTTAACTTTCAAATTCTTTTACATTTGTCAAAGAAGACTTATTGGTGAAATGCACTACTTTGATAATCCAAATCATGATTTTAGAAAACCTTTCCATACAAATAAATTATTTGAAACCTTTAACTTTTCCCATATTTGATTGTTAAAAAACATAAATAATCAACGAGTAATGGAACGATCCTCAAACTAGGAATACGTCACGGATGCCATACTATATACGTTTTTTGTGAAAATTACGGAAGGCCATTTAAGTAAAACCATGTATACATGAAATATAAATAATGTGCCATGAACTCGCCTCCAAATAGCGTGGCGCCGTTACATTTTTAGTTTTTTTGGAAAACATTTTCTTAATTTTTTTCCAAACCTGAAAACATTTCTGAACCAGAAAGGTCTAAGACTACACATTTAGTATCAAATTAAAGCTTACTTATCAAGCTGTATTATGGCAGAAGCCAAAAACGACATGTAACGCAAATGGAGGCGACCTCGCGATGCATGTCCTTATTCATTATTTTCTTCCTATATGCTCACTACAAAAATAGACAAGAACATGACAAATAATATCCCCAATATCAATAATAAAAATTGCACAAAATGTGGTGGTATACCTTGATACAATCTTTAGCAAATAACAAAATCGGTAACTCCGCACGTGCCCTCAGAATAGACACACGTTTATGGAGCACACGCATTACACAAACATCCATACAAAATGTGAGAGAATGTAATTTACCTCGTTTACTTCACAATTCTTAGTTCATCAATTGACCCAACAATCAAGATTTATTTTCTTTTATAAAAGAGACCCATTAGTACGGACCAAGAAATACAGTTTTTCATTTACATGTTGTCTTGCTTGTCCGAGCTTTGGCGTATTCACGATCGATACAGTACAGCAATCCACAGAGGGTAATTGTGAGCGAACAACAGGGTACAAATGTCATGTGCCCTCTGTACCAAAACTGTACTACCCCAAGACAACTCAGAATTAGTTGACTGAAGTTATTCCACAACCTCAAACAAGCATGATGCTAACTGAACAGTTATCAGGGGTCCAATTAAGTGTCTTGTTGCCCATATTTCAATTTTAGTCACTTATTGCATAATTTTTACCAAAATACTTTAAATACTGTGAAAGTTCAGGTGTCAAAATTTACTTATTATGCAGAAAATTGTGCACACAATATTCGGCAGTATTATTTAAATCTGTTACTAATATATTTGGTATTCTCATTGTTAACAATCCATAATATGTTTGATGACCCCCACCTCCTATTCTCTTACTCCTTTGTAGTTCAAGAAACCTGCTGCATCCCCAGCATCTACATTGAGTTTGGGTGAGGCTTTTGAGCTGTCGGACAGTGCAGACAATTCTTCAGACCAAACTGACTGGCAGACAGATGAACGTGTATCACCACAACGGAAAGGGACAAAGACGATCACATATGTGCGTTGAGTATAATTTGCTATAATAATAAATGTTAGTTGCCTAATAATGAATAGGGCCAAAATATCAGATCATTGTAGGTTTTTGTCCAGAATTACTTGTTACTTCAACTGGCATGCATATTTACCTAGTTGCTTTGATATCATTTTAAATCATTCAGACCTGATCTATTTAGGCTCAGGTCAGTGTATGCATCTGAATTCATTTAGGCGTATGCATATGTGTGCGGTTAATGTTATCACAATGGGTCACAACTAACTTACATGTCTTAAATAATACATACATCAATACTTTTGGATAGAAACAAATAATTTAGTTAATTTGCATTTACTTTCAGTTTTTGAGGCCCATCATATCTTCTGTCCATGGCGGCCCCAGAATTATAAAGGATATTGACAAGCACAAGTTTTGCAGCAAATCCAACAGACGGACTCTTGTGGACATCTGTACGCAGTACGTGATGCAGCATCATGGAGAAAAGTAAGAAAATTCCTTTCCTGTTTTATACATTGTTTGTCTTTTTAGGCGCATGATATTTGTATTAAATATTTTATTTGTATGTTTCTGTTTTTAATATTGCATTTATTTTTCATTCTTTTCCTTGTTTTTGTCGAGCCCACCGTAGGTGGAGGCAGACAAAGGGAGTCAAATTGCGTCCGTCCGTCCGTCTGTCCTTGATGCTTACAAAAATTTGAATAACTTTCCAACCGTGCATCTGTTTGTAACCAAACTTGATTGGTAGATGCCCTATACAGGGTGCCCCCCCCCCCCCCCCCCCCACACACACACAAAACGGAACGGGCACTTCCCAAAATATAGTAACAAAATGATTGGGTCCACCGGATATTGTCCTTTCAAATGAAAAACAATACCAAGAACAGTCATTTTGGACGAGTAGTAATAGATACAAAATCCTAGTTTAGGGTAGCTTTTGTTTAAACGATACAAAACCTACTTCATGGTATTGGGGGGGGGGGGGGGGGGGGGTGGGAGCATGCAGGCATTGACCCCTAATAATTCTGGTAGATTATGCTATTGCTAATGTTATGCAAAAGTCAACATTTCATGAAATTGTACGTTTCTTGATGATGGATGAGCAAATCAATGCAGTTAAAACAAAAAAACATTATTGCTTTACAGACCTTCTTCTGGAGTGAAGGCCGCTATGGCAAGTGCCATAATTACAGCTTTTCCGTGCTTGCGTGATCCTGACTCTCCGCATGGCTATGTAAGTATTAATCTAGAATGCAAGTGTCACAAGCTTGGTTCATAGTATCCATACGGTCGTGTGTCATGAACTCGCCTCCCAAAAAGGCCGGCACTGTTACATTTTGGGGATTTTTTTCTGCATTTTACTTCATATTTTCAAAACCAAAAATTCTTTTTTAACAAATTTGGTATCATTTGAAAGGGCTTTCAAAATGCTATCATTCTGTAAAGTTTCAAAGGTATACCTCTATTTAAGATCGAGATACAGCCCTTTGAATGTTAAAGCCGGAGGCCGGCACAGGAAGCGGCGCCCGTGTACAAAGTCAATGGGAAAATGCCTCTCAAAGTGCAATTTCTCCTAAAACGTCAATAACTTTGTGAAAACTAGGTGTATAGCTTCAATGTTGGTATCAAATGTAAGCTTAAACATTGAACTATAATTTGTAATCATTGAAAAGTGCTTCTGCTAGTTTGTTTTCAAACTAAATGAACACAAACATAGAAAATTAGGCGTTACGTGTACAAACTCTATGGGGGGCTTTGGGACACGATCTGGACTGGAACATTTTGTGACTTTGTTTGTAAAAATGTTAATATCTTCTCACAGGAAAGGTGTCAGAACACAAATTTGGTATCATATTAAAGCTTACTTATGAAACTTTAACATTTCTCAATTCATTTAAACCTGCCCTTTATATTCTAATCCTGAAGCGACTTTTACATAGTGAAAATGATTGATTTATTTTTTTCATTTTTTTCAATAAATATGAATGAAAATATCTCCCACAAAATAATCATGAAACACATACAATATTATATTGTCGTAAAGGTCTGAGTGTGCTCTACATGAAAACATTATCATTTGTTGTGTAGAGCTACCTCAGAAAAAATTATTATGGAAAATATTGACCTCGATAACTTGAATCAAAATTTCACATTTTGGTCAATATACAAAAATAAGTATACCCCTAATATTATTTATGAGCGCATATTTGGATTCCTTGTGAAATTTCCTTTTAGAAAATGTATACTTTTGATAGGATAGGGGGAGTTATTAAGAAAATATTTGCTCTCAACTGTAACATTGTCCCGCAGAATCCCAAATCGGCATGTAACGCAAAAGGAGGCGACCTCATGACGCATGACCATACAGTGATATCGTATTTAGTTAGCAAGCAGTTATAAGGGCTTGTTAATAATCAGTGTATTCTGTTTAAGCTAGTGTAACATGTCTCTTATGCCCAACTTACACATACACAACGCACTGCCCGCACACTGAAAATTATTTTTAAAAATGGGCAATTCCACCGAAATTGTCTTTGGGTCAAAAAAACAATTGGCTCTATTTCAAATCCTAAGGATTTTTTCTGGATTATTTTTCCATACAACATGATCCTATGATTACATCTTTCAGTTCACATGATTTTTGTTATTCTTGGGTGTCTCCATATAGGAGAAATGGGTACCATACATGAAACTCCACACATGGGACTACCCTGTGCAAATTTCAGGAAAATCCTTATATTTTCCAAATTTTCTGGTATTTTTATTATTTAAGGCACCAAATTTGATTACTGATAATCAAAGTACCTTTTCAGATTAAAATTTCAGTCTTTTGAGTGCTCTAAAGTATATATTTTAGTTAATCAAATTCCTCCGGACAAAAGTGTAATGTCCGTAACGTATATATATTCATACTTCAATATTTCATACTGTGAGTAAAAAATAGATCACTGAATTTACTAATGGCTTCAATCACTATTTAGAATAGCATCTTGTGATCCAAATAATGTAAGATATTACCATGTTTGATGATTGAACTCACAGGGTTTTGGAATTGTACAAACTGTGTAAAATGCTTCGTCCGTTTAGCGTAATGTCCGTAACGAAAACAAAATGTCTTTTTTCTCAGCAAATATTCATTCCTCAGTCATGAAACTTTGCATGTTTATCACTGACTATTTGAAGTTACTGAATCAATGACTTGAAACGTTTCCTCTTGTCTTATTTTTGCTGTGGATGGTTCTAAAGAGAGAAAATGTGTATGGTGGTAATGTCCGTAACGCTGGAATTGCCCAAATATAAAAAAATAAAAACAAATTCTGTCAGTATAGCTCTGCAATCTTTCCCAAAAGGTCAAAGGTTACATCTTTAATCAATCTTCCAGAAAACATAAATTAATACTTTGGAAACAAAACAAATTGATGGTGATTCAGACTTTGGAAAAGTCATACATGATGTTAAAGTTCATCCAATTCCTTGAAGCTACTACTGATATTATTCTTTAATTTGTCTGCATTTACTGAATGCAATTTGTTGGCTTGGTTTTGGTTTCCTTTAATTGCTTTACCTGTCAATCATATGTATTATATAGTGATTATCAAATAGATTGTCATTTGCCTGAAGGATATAATAACAATACCGTGTTGTGCCATTTGAAGGAAGCCTGGTACTGCCAAGGAGCCAAGGGACGTCCAGCAACGGGATACCTAGAGGAGCACCTACGGTATTTGAGAAAGAGGACTGGTCGCCTGATGAAGACTGAAAGTACAGAAAATGTTGCTTCCTCAGCAGAAAAGCAGATCGTCAAACCAATGCGGCTTGGTAAGAACAGTCACGTCACGTTCACGTTCACGTCACGTGAAGGTTATGTACCTTTTGTGAAACAGGTCACCCAAATCTACGAAGTGTCACGTTCAGGTTCTGTACCTTTTGTGAAACAGGTCACCCAAATCTACGAAGTGTTGGGTTACGTGACCCAACAGTTTGTAGATATACTATATGCAATTCATGAAAGCTCACGTAAATTGGCGCTTGCGTAAAACAAATTAATGTAAATTGTGGTTGAGAAGAGACTAATTCTCGGTAAATTTAATCGTGAACGAACCCATCCTACCTATACTGTTTATACCAATTATAGGCGTACACACGCCTGGGGGCAGGGGGATGGACACCCCCTACCCCCATCCCCACCCCCTTACATAATTCAAGAAATGTCTTGGTCTCGGCCTCAAAATTTGTGACCGGTCCTGGTCTCGTCCTCGGCTGCGGTCATTTTCTACGGACACCCCCTACCCACACTCCCCCCGCTTACTTCAATTTGTCTGACGAAATATCCCCCCCCCCCCCCCCTACACCCACCCCTTGAAAAAATCCTGGGTACGCCACTGCCTACAAGTAGCTAGTTCGAATGTCAAATACATTAATTGATTTATTTAATATTGACTGGTTGGTGTGATTGTTTCATTATAATGATTGACTGATTAATTGATTGTTTATTAGATTAAATGACTGATTTATAGATTGACTCGATTCAATAACCATAAACTCATTGATCACTGCACTGCAGTCACTCACTCACTCACTCACTCACTCACTCACTCACTCACTCACTCACTCACTCACTCACTTCACAGGCATGCACATACAACGCCGTTAAGGAATAAGGGCCAGTACGCGCAGACGTCGAGCACGGGAACTTCAGGCGTATGCGAACTGAATTGTCCGCTGCGTGTAGCAATTCAGCTGAAAATCAACATGTTTGCCAAAATCCACGCACGACACGTCTTTAGAAATACTCCAATAACAAGACAAATAATGCAAGTGGTATGGTTGTACATTACCTAAATGACAGAACTGCATATTATCGTCTCATATTACTCTGAATTATGCACGTACATATTATAAACATAATGATTGAAAAGATTTGATAAGGGGGTATCGGCATTTTCGTCGACATTTAAAAATCTCTTTGTGCGTGTATGTCTAGTCTTAGTAACAAGCGTTTGCAATTTTAAAAATCTTGATTAAACGCTCACGTCACGATTTTGTTAACGCGACACTTCGAGTTTTACCGGCATGGAAAACGACAAATTGTTGGGTCACTTTACCCTACACTTCGTAGATTTGGGTGACCTGTTTCACAAAAGGTACAGAACCGTTAACGTGACGTGATACGTGTACGTGACGTGACTGTTCGTATCAAGCCAACCAATGCCAACCCAAACTCGGTCATCAGGTATCAATAACATGAAACAAGTTTACATTTGGTTTATTGTCTCCTGCTTGTATTAACTAACAGCTAGTCTGTACTTTTAAATAGTTAGGCCAGTCAGTCACCTGATCAGATTTTGGGTTCAATTTTTATGAGGTCAAAGGAGAGCCAATTCACATAAATTATTGTTACCAGTGTACATTTTTCTCCATTTTAAATACATGTTAAACAAAACTAATTTATTTGACTTAATGCTGTGGAATTCACAAGATTTGTATTTAGTTAATTTATATTTGCATTGTGAGATTATAAAACAAATACCTTTTTTCTGGTATACAGAGTATTTATAATGACTTTAAAAAGTATAAGAGTCTACTAAGAAGCTGCTGAAGGTAGCAGACACCTGTATAAGAAAACCAAGAATGTCATGCAATTATGTTTCCTGTATATTGCATTACTCCAGAACCTTCGGCAGAGGATCAGGGGCCGGCAGAGGACCAGGGGCCGGCAGAGGATCAGGGGCCGGCAGAGGATCAGGGGCCGCCAGAGGTGGATGAAGACACGGCTGCTAAGATAGAATGGATGAAACATAATCAGCAGCCAAAGGAACAGGTGATGGCATACATGCGGGATACTGCTAAGCATAGGCAGATGTGGATCAAGGCACACCGAGAGAACATCAGCATCATCCTGCAACAATATCCACACCTGGTGCAGGCAGAAATGGTAAAGAGCTGACTTTTTTGACAATGTTTTAATATTCTACCTAAGAGCAACCTAAAGAATTATACTGAATTGTGTTAAATGGAATATTTTTTTCTGCAGAAGATAGTACAAATCAATTTCATCATCATTTTGTTTAGTGATACAAAAAGATTTTCAATTGTTTTAAGGAGATATTTTGTTTGCGCTTTTAAGTTCCTGACAGCTACATAATTCTGAATTGTTTCTTATCCCTATACCTCGGTTTTGGCGATGAAATTAGATTAAATAATAACATATGTCTGGCTAGAAGCAAATGCATTTTTGTAGAAAACCTCTGTACTCTTGGAATTTGACATCCTTGTATACTTTTAAACCCTGATTTGCGCACCCACCTAAACATATTGGTAGAATCTCTTTGGAGTGAAAATTACTCCGTTCAAATTTCGGAACAAACGGACCAGGGTTTTGGAAACAAGAAGTCAATAGATTTTGTTAATTATTTTTTTTCATGGTGCATGGTGGCCAGTTATTGGACTCAAAGAAAATAAAAGATCTGTTCAGTCCTTGTTTGTGACTGTTTGTTCTCAAATAGGAACAAGTATGTTATCTTGGCCTTTTACCCATGGAATGTTATAAAAGAAAACCTCTATCATCAGGAATTACTAAAAGATTTCTGTTGTTGTATCTCACAGATTGAGCAAGACTTCAAGGCATTCCATGAAGGAAAAGAGAACGGGTTATACGTTAAGTGGCCACAGTATAAGGAGCAGATTATCCAATACGCCAACCGTGCCGTACTGTGGAAGGCAGCACTACATCTTGATGGAATAGATGCAGAGAGTCTGGACCCTGGTGAGATTTTATATGTATTGATCTTGTTTCATGACACTAACGCATGATGTTTGGGGATTATAATGATAGTAGTACATGATTTTCCTTTGAATTTGCAAAATTATGTTTCAGGTGATTCTTTAGATAAGATATCAAGGGCAACAAATGTTCATATCCGGTATGCTGATGTCCAGTTCCCATGCAATGCAGGCTTATTTAACGATTGTTACTTATGTGCAAGTAATGGGCCAGCATGCTGCCATTCTGTGAAGCCTTATGTTCATCAATTCGTCATATACAGTTGTAAATGTTGACTACCTGTAACATTCCTTTTGTAAATTTCCCTCCACAGACGAAAAGACAAACCTTGCCTTGGTCCTCCTACCAGCTATTCTACGTGGAAGAAAAGCTTCTAAGGGTATGTGCACTGTGCAGGAGACGCTCGACTCTTTCATCGATGTTCAGCCTGTAAGTATGTCGTAAATTAAATCAACAGCCACACTCTAATACAAACCAAAGTTTTATTGGTTGCTGATGGTAAAAGATGCGAGTAAATAGACTGATCATGCATAATTTTGTTTTGGCCATTATCACTTGGTCATAGTGTGAGGCTAATTGACCTAACTAATAAACTTTCAGAGGTGTGGCAGTATAATGAGCATCAAAAGAAACTTACCAGAGTTGTTTAAATGTGTTTTTTAATTTTTCATTGAGGATTTCTAAACACATTTAAACACATGCAGCTATGTATTACTCAGTAATCTCTATTAATATCATGTAAACATATAAGAGGTTGCACAGTTGCACAAAAAAAACACACATATAGTTTAGCCATGAACACCACAAGGGGTGACTCGATCAACAAATGTCACAGCACAACCAAAGCCATACACCTTATACTGTCTAATCCAAACGTCACTGGAATGGACATGGCTTTTTGTTGCTGTGTTGTGTCATTTGTTGCAGAATCCTCTGTGGTGTTCATGCTCTGTGTCTAATTTTGTGTGATTGTGCAACTTCTTGTTTAATATCAACATTTGCTTAGTAAAGATTACTGAAGGTTAGGGTTCAAATACTTGTATTTTGGTGTTAATTGTGTAATAGAGGGTGTAGTCACTGTAAAACCCCACATAATTTTCCTGTATCTTAGTTCTTGCTGTATAAAGGAGCAAATGTAAGTGTTCTGATTCAGTACAGGGAAACCCCGTTATAACGAGCTCGCTTATAACGAGGAGAATCCTTTGGTCCCAATTTTTCCAATGGCATATTGCTCCACGTATAACGAGCTCGGTTATAACGAGGTACCGCTTATAACAAGGTAAAATCAATAGTCCTGACTACCTCGTTATTTATAACGGGTTTCCCTGTATTGGCAGAGAAGATTACAGAAACTGCCATGCATATCGCTGGAATACTATTTTTTGGAAAACTTTGGTTTTGTGCAGTCAGCCATATAATGTACTTTATATTTTGTGTTTATTATCAAAGAGCAACAGTTATATCTGGCAGAAGCAGCATTATTATTATTGGGATTTTTAAATGCGTGTATACTTAGAACTATAATCAAGTTAAAGTAGTATGTTACTCCAAGTGAGAAGTTTGAAAATTATAATATTTGATGCTCATCTAATTGTCCCTTCACTAAAAGTTGAATTTAAAGAAATTAACAAAATTGATTGTATTACATTATATTATACATGTAGTATGCAGAGAAAGCTATATACTTCTCCCAAGCAAAGTTCGCTATGAGCCTACTAATTGCATGTAATCATAAAAAGATAACAATTAAAACAATCATAAGTACAAGGGGATTCTTTTTTCTTTGTTTCTATTGCAAAACAGGAGGTGGTGAACATTGAGGAATACATGAAGTCGATAGATGGCCAGCAGCGCTCCCAACCGTTCATAATGGCCAGGGGGAGCAAGATTAACCCGACACAGACATACGTCATAGTCGAGAGGCACGCCATTGAGACAGCAAGCCTGCTTGCTGCTGTAGATGTGGCTTACAAGAGTACCTTCGTCTTCGATGTTGACTACCAGCGGCAATGTTGCCAAGTCTGGTATTTCTTGCAGAGTGTCGTGTATGGTATGGGTGATGTAGGTGCAAATATTTCACCTAAAATTCGTGATCTGAGGGCATTTCTTGCAACTAAGGATATCAATTAAAGCTGAAGCTATATGATATCGCACAATCATGCAAAAATAGCTTGTAGCTGCAATATCACAAGAACCAGTGGACAAATAACTATCAAACTTATGTATGTACATATTTGTATCTTGAGGAGCTATACACTTATTAGCCTTTTAACAAGGCGATCGTGTTTGAATGGCCTTTTGAAGAGGCTATACACTTATAAGATGTGGTAATTGGGTCAAAGGTCAAGGTCATGGCCCTTACATTTATGCCAAAATAACTCATAATTGTGATACACTGTTGATCATAATGGTGGAATATTTTTTTTTAGATCCAACTTCATTCCTTTTCCCTAGTTTGTGCGCTAATCGACCATTTTGTACTAAAAATAATGATTTTATAATGTTTCCAAACTACCAATGTAAAATAAATGGCTGCATGAATATGCATTCATTAAGCTAGCCTTTTGTTTTAAGCTTTGAAAGGCAGCCCCTGATTGGCTTATTTCCCTCTCCAAAGCGTATGTCCAACATGTCATTGTTATGGGTCATTTCTCAGAGTTGGCTGTAAATTTTTCAACCAAAATTGGCACAGAGGTCCCCTAGGCCAAACGCTGTCCCAACGCCATTGACTACACAGCAAACGATACGGGTGCTCCACCAGGAAGGGGTGTCAACAAGCAATGTCCACTATTTCGTTGGAACATCGCAGGTTACGGTTTGTAAAATCATCAAACGTCATCGGAAGGAGGGTAAATTAACGCCACGGGAATCTCTAGGACCTCCACGATTGACCACCAACATAAATTGTCGCAAATTGCTTAACCTATGCGGTAGAAACCGGAAATGCCGAAAAGGAGCCTTCGCCATCTGTGAAGAACATGCTATGGAATCAACGCCTTCTGCCAAACTGTAGATCAGAGATCGCTCTAACTTGGTCGCCGAGCAAGACGAACTACCAAGTGTCCACCTCGTACCATGCAACCAAGATTTACCGGACATCTTAATGTCATCTTAACGGATACGAGCCATACCACTGTTGGGCTGTCACAACCTCAAGTTGTTTTGTGAATGTATAAATCGTGGAGCTTATCGCCACGTAATTGGCAAACCCTTTGTATTCCCTCTGTTTGGTCAAGGATGGTATGGCTCGGATCCATCAAGATGATATATCACTAGTGTCCAGGTGGAAATCTTCTGGGCCCCCAGTCCAAGGACGTCCGGTAAATCTTGGTTGCATGGTATGGGGGTGGACACATGGTAGCTCGTCTTGCTCAGTGACCATGTTAGGGCGATCTCTGATCTACAGTTTGGCGGAAGGCGTTGATTCCATAGCATTTTCTTCACAGATGGCGAAGGCTCCTTTTCGGCATTTCCGGTTTCTACCGCATATGTTAAGCAATTTGCGATAATTTATGTTGGTGGTCAATCGTGGAGGTCCTAGAGATTCCCGTGGCGTTAATTTACCGTCCTTCCGATGACGTTAGATGATTTTACAAGTTACCGTAACCTGCGATGTTCCAACGAAATAGTGGACATTGCTTGTTGACACCCCTTCTTGGTGGAGCGCCCTCATTGTTTGGCATGTAGCAAATGACGTTAGATGGAGTTTGGCCTAGAGGGCCTCTGTGCCAATTTTGGTTGAAAAGTTTACAGCCAACTCTGAGAAATGACCCATATAATGATGAAATGTTGGACATATGCTATAGAGAGGCAAATGGGCCAATCATTACAGGGGCTGCCTTTCAAAACTTAAAACAAAAGGCTAGCTTAACGAATGCAAATTCATGCAGCCATTTATTTTACATTGGTAGTTTGGAAACATTATAAAATCATTACTTTTAGTATAAAATTGTTCATTAGCGCACAAACTAGGGAAAAGGAATGCAGTTTGATCTAAACAAATATATTCCACCATTATGATCAACAGTGTATGAGTTGCTTATCAATTTAAAACATTTCTATATTTCCCCTCTCATACAATTTCTTTTTGTTTTCTTTGTTTCTGATTTTCTTGCCTCCACACAATGATATTGACATCCATATCCTACCAGACCTCAATGAAGATAGCATCAAGGAGCTCATTCCAAAGATTGGAAAAAGAATCAAATTTACCAAAGGTTGGAGAGAAGAGGTATCCGTATGGCTTTTAAATGCTTCAAATGCTTGAAATCTTTTGAAGGAATCCAATCCCTGTTTTTTCATTTTAAACATTCCCATCGAATTCGCTATGGGCGAAAGCAATGTAGAAGCCATTTCAACACATTAGGTGGGTTCAAAAAACATTTAATATCTAAGCACTCACGAGAATTCGATGGGAATGTTTAATATGAAAAAACAGGGATTGGATTCCTTCAAAAGATTTCAAGCATTTAAAGCATTTAAAAGCCATACGGATACCTCTTCTCTCCAACCTTTGGTAAATTTGATTCTTTTTCCAATCTTTGGAATGAGCTCCTTGATGCTATCTTCATTGAGGTCTGGTAGGATATGGATGTCAATATCATTGTGTGGAGGCAAGAAAATCAGAAACAAAGAAAACAAAAAGAAGTTGTATGAAAGGGGAAATATAGAAATGTTTTAAATTGATAAGCAACTCTTACAATTACCAATAACTTGTGTGAAATATTTATCATCTGGTTAAAGCCTTAAGGGGGCAGTATATAAGGCTGAACTATAGTAACCAAACCTGGACATTAACATTATAAACTTATGCCGGTTCACCTGCACTAGTCTATACCCAACATGTAGAAACAAATGTTTCATCTGCCGATTTCTCCCTCAATTTACTTTCGTTTATTTTATCCACAATTCATATACTTTGATAATAATTTATACCGACTTTGTTTTGAAGACTGCAAAATGTAGAAATAAAATGATTATTTCCTGTCCAATTTTCTTACCGATGCGTCCTAAAAACACAGCGTTCAACAGTTGAACGCAACAGTGCTCAAATGGCCGGTATTGTTATCTCCAGCGCACCAACTCCATATTGCAACTCAAATTCAAAAAACACACACACAAAGTCAAAACATAACTTTATTTCATCAAACCAAAATAATAACAATTAACATTAAATTTGAAATAAGTATAGTCTACGAAAAATAATAATCAGATCTGGATGGCAGATAACTATCAAAATTGCACTAATTCATGCAGGGCGTGTTAATTTGGGCTTGATATATAAACTGCTCAATGACGGAGGCATCATGTTCGACTGCGCGCAGTCGAAGATCCATCTAGTTTTATTCATATTTTTGGCTAAAGAACCTATGCAGGGTGGCCCAGAAATAACTGAACAGGGTATTTGCCATTATGAAGAAATGTACAGAAGAGGTTCACTGGATAAATCACTGGATAAATCTTGAGAAATTTGATACCAAGAACAGTAATTTTGGTTGAGTATTTTTTATGTAGGGGGTTTTAAGTGACACCATGTCAGGGTCAAATTTTTGTCAATTTCTAGAAAGTCGGTGCCTGATATATAGCCATTCATGCCCGCCATAGCACCAAATAGCGATCAATACGAATTATTTTATCCATGTGCATTCAGCTGTAAAACCGATGTCGACTATGCGAAGGGACATGAATGCACATGGACAAAAGTATTCGCATTGATCACTCCTTTATGCTACGACTGGCATGAATTGTTATTTATCAGGCGCAGACTTTTTAGAAATTGACAAAAAGTTGACCCTGACATGGTGTCACTTAAGACGACCAAAAAAAAACCTACTTGACCAGAATTAAAAAGATTATCTATGCAGTGAACGTAGTCTTTTTTTATCTCGCATCTCTAAACAAAGCAATTCTTCTACCATAGGTTCTAAAGTGTGAAAAGTCATTTTCATTCCTTTCTGTCACATTTTAAAATATTGCCATGGAAACCGGTTAAAAACTTTCAATTTCATTTTGTAATTGTTCCATAATTATAAAGGTACCAGTGAGTATATCCTCATTCGTGATTGATATATGATTGTTGACATAAACAAATTGTCTTTGTATTGATTTCAGTATTTTCATTGCTATGATCCACCCGCATGACAGTTCTTCAAACCCCGAAAGTGTTGGGAACCCTACAAATTTGATGACAAAATTTCACTCAAACTGTACAGTGTCCCAGAACAAAAAACTGGATTTCATTGCAGAAATTTTCTGTCATAATGAATAATTTCTTTGATCAGATATATGAGTATGAAAAGCTATGTTTCTCTTACTTCATTTGATGTACAACTTATGGCACATAATTCATGTATGACTGAATTAAATCAATGGAAATTGATGTCACCAAAATTCCATTTGCACAGAGAAATTGCAAGTTTTGGTGAGTTTTTACGGTAGTTCGAAAAAGAACAAACATTGCATACACATTCATATTATTATCTTTTATATGACACCCCATGCACAAACAAAATAAACGATGTATGCCAGAGAACAACAACAATGAAAACATGCCTGATTCTACCCAACATAGTTAAATAAGAAGTCAGTCAGCTTTTCTGACTTGGCAGTGACAATGGACTTCATGAATGAGTGAATGGCACAAACGTGGGGATCTGGGAAAACTTTGGAAACATGCTAGTTCAGGAAAGTTACTCATTTGGGCTGAATTGAGGGAGGTTTTCATTGTACTCGTTCTCTGGCATAAATAATTTATCTTGTATTGATGAGGTGTCAAATAATAGATACAAATATGAATTTTTATGTGGTGTTTGTCCTTTTTCAAAATAGGAACGTTTACTACCCTAAAACTCACCCAAGCTTGCAATTTATGCGTTCAAATGGAATTTTGATAACGCCAATTTTATTGTTCTAATTCAGTGATGAGTGAATTATGTGCCATAAGTTGTACATATTATAGTGAAAGAAGAGAAACAGCGCTTTTCATACATGTATATCTTATTTAAAGAGATTATTCATTATGACAGAATATATCTGCCGTGAAATCTGTTTCGTTTTATCTGGGACACTCTGTATAATGACCTTGAAAAGGGTGTCATTTAAAACTCAATTCTGCAAGGATTTTCAAAAGCAGATTTGCTAGATGACAAATGTTAGTGAAAAGAATACCAGAATTTGAGTCTTCTGTTGTATGCAGAATACTCAAATTTTGTAATCTTTCATCAATATTATATATAATAATAATGCATCTTTAAACACAATTTTCCTGATCCTGACAGAATTGAGTTTAAATACTGCCATCAAATTTGTGGGGCTCCCAACACTTTTGAGATGCTAGTATGAGTATTAATTAAATAAACCAATGGATGCATGAGTTTCTGTTTGGAATAGATAAATTATGAACAGATCTGAAGCCATTATCTCATGTATCAGAATCATGTGTACTTGCATACTAAAAAATGCCTAAAAATAAGAATAGGTATAATATTACACATAGTTATACATTAATTTACAAGTTGTAGTTGTTTTTCTGACTTTCCTTATTTGTAGTCTCTATTTCCACAGGCACTATTTCAGTAAATATGTTGTGATACAATGTACCTTTAAGTAACACTTGGCTATATCAAGCTCTTTCTGAATTTTGTTGTGTCAATATTCAGAATGTCACAGCACTTTTGAAGAAAAAAAATTATTTTGTTTTATTTATAGCTTGGTGAAAAATTGGGGGTTTGGATTGCATATTTTTAAAAGTGTTGAGTTACAAAAATAGTATACATGTTGAAAAAACACCTAAATGCAACAAATCCAAATTGTACACAGCCAATTTTTTTCTTGCACTAATGCCAAATGTGTAGTTTGTATAATTATATATGCACTGTATTCTCACAATTTTGACAGAGATGTGTTTACAGGAGTACACTTTAATCGTTATACTTCACTTTGTTGTTCAATAATCTTTCAATGAGTACGAATATTGACTAAACCAATGCATGTTTTGATGTTTGTAATTGATAGGTATTTGAAAAGAAATTAAGCCATTTAGTTTTAGAATCGTGTTTAATTGCATAATCATTTCCAGTAATAATGCCTACAAAGAAGAATAGGTATAATATTACACATGTGTATCGAGGGTTTAGAGCCACAAGGCCGTTTCTGCATTTCAGCCATTTTGAGAAAACAAGGTTTTAAGATTTGAAGGCAGTTCCAAAATGGAAGATTTAGGTACAAAATAAGGCTGTATAGTGAAACGGTTATCCGTCGGATATCCGACCGTGAGGTCGGTTACCGGATTCAGAATTTCTGATACTGGTATCCGGAAAAAGAAAAAAAATTATTACACAAAAATTGAAATTACTGCTGATAAGGCTTTTTGTCCCTGAAAAACCTCACATTTTTCTGAGCATTTTGATATCTAAATCTAAATTTTACCAAAAATGCAGATACGGCCTTGTGGCTCTAAGCCCTCAATATAATTAAACATTAATTTACAAGTTGTAGTTGTTTTCCTGACTTCCTTGATTTGTAGTCTGATATATTTCAGTCAGTACGTTTTTCTGATATTTGTTTTGTTTTGTATTCATGTCACAGCAGCACTTTAGAAAAAAAAGAAAAAAGATTTTGTTAAATTAAAAGATGATTGTAGGGGAAACATTATAAGGTTAGGGTTGTATATTTCTAAAAGTGTTGAGTTACAAAAATAGTGTACATATATATGGACAAAAACCTACGATATTCAAATGCAAACAATCCAAATCATGCATGATTGAGCACACATTATAACTGTCACTTTTCAAAAGTCATGTGACTTTTGAAAAGTGACAATTTTCCCTTAAATGTGTGCTCACTCATTCATGCATAACTCGACGGATCATTTTCACAGAAGTTAGTGTATATATATAGAAACAATCCTGCCAAGATATCTTGATCCAAACTTTATCGTCAAAATCAGTATTTGTAAAGGTATGCATGATGCCTACATCAACCTTTAATTGTTATATATTTATTTTGTTGTTTATTGTATTTTTGTTTTGTTGAAGAATATATACACTGTTCACAACATGCAATTGTTCTCCTCTGTTATATTTGTAGTTATATTGTCCGTAGTATAACATGCTGTACTTTGCCCGTATAGTTAACCCTTATTTGATCCCTCATATTGCCCATTTACTATCACTTACATGCAATAGATTCAATGCCGAGTAAAATCTACATCGAGATGAGTAAAAAAAGAGGAAAGATTGCCCAGTAGTTTCTTTTGATATTTTTACCCATTTTTGTTTTGCCCAACGTGGCCTTGGACTCATACGGACCCTCATGCTGGGTAAGAGTTGGGTAAAGGTTGGTAAAACAGGAGGTTGGGTAAATATATGGGCAATGTCTTACTGGGCAATGGAATTGGGTAATGAATAATGACCAACCGTTTTGCCCAATTATTGCTTTTCTAAGTTCTAGGGGGGTAATAATTGGGCAATATTCCTGGGCAATTCGCTGGGTAAATAATTTACCCAACTCAATTACCCAGTCTATTTCCTAGGTGGGTAATAATTGGGCAATATTCCTGGGCAATTCGCTGGGTAAACGATTTACCCAACTCAATTACCCAGTCTTATTTCCTAGGTGGGTAATGATTGGGCAATATTCCTGGGCAATTCGCTGGGTAAATGATTTACCCAACTCAATTACCCAGTCTTATTTCCTAAGTGGGTAATAATTGGGCAATATTCCTGGGTAATTCGCTGGGTAAACGATTTGCCCAACTCAATAACCCAGTCTTATTTCCTAGGTGGGTAATAATTGGGCAATATTCGTGGGCAATTCGTGGGGTAAATTATTTACCCAACTCAATTACCCAGTCTTATTTCCTAAGTGGGTAATAATTGGGCAATATTCCTGGGCAATTCGCTGGGTAAACGATTTGCCCAACTCAATTACCCAGTCTTTATATTTATACCCAATTATATGGTAATAGTTGGGTAAATTATGTTGGGTAATACGGTTGGGTAATCTTAAGATGGGTAATTAGATGGGCATTTAAGTTTGTCCTAAAATGGGTAAATTACGAAAGGGGTAAAGTTTACCCAAAAGTTGGTCGGACTCATAACGACCCTCATGTTGGGTAAAATTTGGGTAAAATTTTGCCCAATATTTTTAAGAGTGTATACTCCAGTGAAATCTGCTATAATCTGCTGGAGGGTTCGGAACCGTTTGAGTTGATTTGATTTTGTTTTATATTTTGTCATATTGTCCTATTCAGTGTTCTTTGTGTTGAAGATAGTCACCTTTTGGCAACATGACAAGCAACCGACATTTTTGTTATCTGATTCGCTTATGTAATTGAACCCTGGCCTATTCATTTGAACGTTGTAAAGATATTATGTCAGCATTTTGGCAACATGAAAATAGAATTAAAAAAGATAGTATATAGTATCGTTTTAATACATCTTTCATTATCATTTTCTGCAAAATGATACATTTTCAAAATAAAAATGACAGTGGATTTCCCGTATGAAGCGAAATAGGGGGGGGGGGTGGGGCAGTGAATCCCAAATAATAATTGCGCTTTATCTTTTCCGTATACGTGGTATAAATTCTACAAAACAAGTTGAAGAACACCACTTCTATCAAATAAAACTAAATATTCCCACTTGATGACATTTTACTTGTCATATTTATCCGACCATATACAAAGAGAGTATGAAACTATCGTTTCAAACATCGATCTGCCGGGAGATTTATTCATGCAAGACATCATGCAGGGAGGGGCCAATCGCCTATTGCCCCCTCCCCCACCTTGACAGGTTTAGGTCAAAGGGGAGATGTATAAATCATTCAAATACCGAATTACATCTAGATATGTGGGTCTACCTCGGTAGGAAAAAAAACATGAAGGTGTGAAATTATAGTTTGGAGTCTCGCTTGGCATTGGCGAGGGGTCGTTCTGGCCGGAACCTGAGACAACAGAATAGAACAGGTCTGGAGCAGTTGACACGGTTTCAGTCAAGCATGAACGTCATCATCGCGTGGCATAGTCGGGATTAATCCTAGTGGGGTGTAGTGGTCCGACTGTGGGGGGGGGGGGGGGGGGGGCACGTGAATTATATGGGGAGGGGGCAAACTTTATCCTTTTGACAAAGCCTCGCGTCTGTACAACTGAACGACTGGCGATATAGCGTGAATTGGAGGAGATACTGCCTATGGAAGGCGACGTTTTGCAAAAACCTTCTGTCATAACTGATCGTTTGATTGCCGCCTCTCGTCGGTCGCTTCTACTATTTAGATTCGAGGTTTTGCCTAATGGCTATAATAATTATAGTCGGTGGGCTTTAGATTACACTTGGTAACATTTCAAGTTATGATGCGTAAGCGACTACTATTGTTTTAATATATACATAACTTGATATATTATTACGGTCAAGATTGCCTGTTGACCTTTAAGCAAGGATATTGTGTTATCAAGTTCCCTATAATGTATACGTCGGTTACAGAGAGGTCTGTTTCAATGTTATTTGCGTGCAACTATATGATTAAGGATTCCATTATCACGATTATGTTGCTCATAATCTTTTGAGCTTGTTTAGCAGTGTACATGTATTTGTTTATATGACCTCGGTCTGGGTGTAAATAAACCATTTGGCACTTTTATTACGAATTAATGAAAAAGTATCGTTTGGATTATATTTACTTCAAAGCTGTAGATAACTTCACAAGGTATATAGTGTCGTCGGCCTTGGTCGTATGGTAGTATTCACATTGAATTGTATGTATTGTATCAATCGTTTTCAAGTTGCTTTCAAAGTTTGGTAAACAAAATATTTCTGTGCAAAATTGGGAAGTTTTGCAGTAGGCAATAATATGTTTAAATCTTGTATAAGGTAATTGGTTACGATTAAGTGTATATTGTGTTTTTCTTTTCACTGTCTATCGACTTGATAGCACTGTTGATAATTATTTATTTTCATTGTCATTGATGAATCAACATGCAGCTATATGTGCATGAATCATACTGATAACGTTATTTAATATAGCCCTATTTGTCAACGTATCACAGAGCTAATTTACATTATTGATAACATAATAACTAGTAACATTATAATCTAGTAGTAGAGAACAGGTTCAATTAATACAAACTAATTTCTTGTTCCTTTTTCTAGACGTGTTGCACAAGAGTCTACTGGGCTTCGGGTCGGGGGAGGATCAGCCCGCATGGATGCTCCCACCACCACACAGCGAACTATTCGGGGACGGCGAAATACCCGATCATCGTAAGTAAACACTTTCCATTTTAAGACAAAATATGAGCGATGGAAGGATGGATGGATAGATGGAAGGATGGATGGATGGATGGATGGATGGATGGATGGATGGATGGATGGATGGATGGATGGATGGATGGATGGATGGATGGATGGATGGATGGATGGATGGATGGATGGATGGATGGGTGGGTGGATGGATGGATGGATGGATGGATGGATGGATGGATGGATGGATGGATGGATGGATGGATGGATGGATGGATGGATGGATGGATGGATGGATGGATGGATGGATGGATGGGTGGATGGATGGATGGATGGATGGATGGATGGATGGATGGATGGATGGATGGATGGATGGATGGATGGATGGGTGGATGGGTGGATGGATGGGTGGATGGATGGATGGATGGATGGATGGATGGATGGATGGATGGATGGATGGATGGATGGATGGATGGATGGATGGATGGATGGGTGGGTGGGTGGATGGATGGATGGGTGGATGGATGGATGGATGGATTGATAGATGGATGGATGAATGAATGGATGGATGGGTGAATTCATGCATTCATTTTGAGCGAAACGACAGTTCATTGGAAAAATATATTAGTAGGGGTTTATTATTTTAACTAAATTAACTTTTTTAGAAGGATTCGCCAGAGTTTCCAAGTGTCAGCATTAGTATCGCTGATTATTAGTTCTGTGTCATGTATGGCCTGCGATAATTTTCCTTGGAAACATACCATATTGATGTATACATAAATAATACATATTAATTATGTAATATTATAAGATTTGGTATCACCGGAGAGAAAAGGAACCGATTGCTCAAGTTTTATTGGAATTTCATGGCATTTTAGATCAATGAGCGTGGTTATATCGGTTACGATAACTTTATTATCGTAGTTGGCGTTGTGTAGGTAAATATTTAGGTGCTGTTTGATAATAAAGTATGCATTATCATTTCCCCACGTTGCGCCAGCGGTCAGATAAATGCAATTAATGAACGAGCCAACCAAAACATGCATAGCGCCATCCACGCTGTCGCGTCTTCTTTTATTAGTAATTTTATGTTGTTCTTTTGGATATTAAACTGTTAGGTCGTATTGACAAAGTTGGTAGGCAAGTCTTCTGTTCCACCATTTTATTTGTATTTATTTGTTTTGTTTTACGCCCATAACTTTGTTCATCCTGCAGTTCATATATTCAGCGGTTTATATTAATAATAAAATGTCTGACTTTTCTTTAAGTCATATAATAATAATTACAACTATTTGTGAAACTGATCAATATTTTGCCAAAGTCCCGTAACATATTGTGTGAATGATTTTGTTTTAAAATGAATATCAGTTGTATAAAAACGAAATAGTAACACTATATTAAATAGCTACGACGACTTCGCCGTATATTCAATCAATCTAATAGGCGATTGCCAATGTGGATTAGAGCTGAGGAAATGTTTTGTAATTTTCAGATTTGATTCAGTTGAGTGGAGTTTAGTTTAATTATTTCATCAACGTAAAAGGCCTGCTATCAGCCGGGGGCTGCGTTTCAGCGAGGACTGCATTACAAAATAAGGATACATCAACCAATACAAACGTCATACAGAATTAATGTACAGAACTAAAATAAAACATTTAATAAAAAAAATGATCTGAAGTAAACCAACAATGGGAACACGGGCAATGGCTTTTCAATTTAACATAATCTATATTATCTTATTTCGTTGTTATCTAAAGCCCTGGTAACAATGGACCCACGGCAGGTTCACGATAGGTTCAGGACGAACATTTAGGGGATTGCGTGGCTTGTTTTGCGATGTTGTACAATAGTCGCACGACAGTCGTACGAATGAATGGGTTTTGTGCGCCGAAAAATCCGTCGTGGCTGGAAATTTGGACTAACCTATTGTATGCCACGATAGATCTACGACATTTTTGTCGCACTAGTGTCGTGATAACATCGTACACTCTAAAAACACCCGGGTCAGACTGACCCAGAAAAGAGTCCGTTGGGGCCACACTCCATTCCGGGTTTAAAAATGACTCGGAATGGGGTCAGATGTGACCCCATTCCGGGTCTTCGTGACCCTATTCCGGGTCATTTTTTTTACCCTGAACGGAGTGTGGCCCCAACGGACTCTTTTCCGGGTCAATTCTGACCCGGTTTTTTTTAGAGTGTACGACAATCGTACGATATTCGTACGTAACATAATGAATGCCAAAAGTTTGGTGCCGTACGATAGACCTGCAACAAAACCACAAACTGTTCTGACTTCTCTGTCCGTATATTATATATTGTTCTTGTCGTGAAACCATTTAAGATTTCATTCTGACCAGTTCCGCGACAGTCGTACGAAATTAACCACGACAGAAAATGTACATTTTGTACGACAGAATCATCGTGGGTTTCATTGTGACTAGGGCTTTAGTGAGTGGTGGTACAACTGTTTTAGCAAGAATGATCAAGATTATAAATCGTGAAATTATCTTTTAATTTTGTACGAAACCGTTACATGTAACGTCCAACTTAAGCACGTTCATTTCCTTCCTCTCTATTTTTCTTTTAATCATTCATCATTATACTAGTACATCCTAATCCATTTTCATGACATCGTCACAGACTTTAATGCAAGCATAGACGATACAGCGGATTAAATGACAAGGTAGTTGCCAAAGTAATGTCCATGGCAAATACTCTCACTAATGAAAGCGAATGGGATGGCGGGGGAGAAGGTAAACGTGTAATTTATTTAGAAAAGTGTCAGTCAGAACCCGTTTTCAAGCGGGCCGATTACGATAATAATTTATGAGTTAATCTGGTGATTAGCAAATAGCCGAAGTGGGGGAGTATTATATTATACGCCTTTGATGATGCGAGCTGCGAGCACGCATCGCTGGTTTCGACGGGGCGGAAACTCGAACACCGACACGCATTATACCCGTCGGATGGGTCATCCAAATCAGCTCTTTCCTTCTTCCTCTTCTCCTCCTTCGTCTTCTCCTTCTTTGTCTTCGTCTTCTCCTTCTCCTTCTTCGTGCTTTTCTTCTTCTTAACTACAAATACGCCCCGTAATCTTCTACGCTACTATCGTGTATTATTATTATCATCATCATCATTATCATAATCATCATCATAATCTTCACCATCCTCATTATCATCATCATCACTATCATCATCATCATCTTCTCCTTATTCACTTTTTTGTCTTCTTCTTCTTCTTCTTCTTCTTCTACACAAATGACTCAGAGTATAAACACAAATCCGTTTAGAAATGAGGTCATATACGGTAGTTGTTAGGCGTTTATTGTTTTTGTCTACGATGGTCACGCTGAGTGAACCGATGTAAGGTCGATTATTTGATGAAAGATTAGCAATTAATAATGCAGACATTTAGAAATGCAATTAATAATATACTGTTAGGAAATGGAAGCTATAATGGTTCATGTGTGCGAGGTCGCATAGCTCAGTGGACATCGCCGATTCCAATGATATGTGAATGTTTCCGTTTTAAAGACTGGTAGATGACAGTATAATGGAAAACGCCCCACATACAAAAAAAAATGAAATATACGCTCTTATTACCAACCATGTGAAAGAAAGTGGCGGGAGTCCCTATGCGAGACATAAAGGTTATTTTTGGTTTTAAAAATATATATATATAATTATATCGTGATATTCAGAGTGGTGCCATATGGTTTTAATTTGATTAAATATGAAGTATAGTTTTGAAGAAAATAAATAAAGAAGAATAGACCCAAAAAAAAAAGAAAAAAAAAAGAAGAGAATTTAAATTGGCAACAATAGTCAAGTTTAAGTGATTGCCATAAAATAATAACAACAACAACAAATATAATTTTACTAATATGGGATTATACAAATTTGGCCAGGAAACCGCCTACTAATTGATATATTTGCAAAATTATAAAACTGATTTGCTGCAATCGCACTGCCAACGTGGAATAGCGCATACGCTACGTGCAAAAGACCTCGCGGTATCCGGTATGCGGGCTTGCCGATTTCGTCTGATATTTCTGCATTTAACGATGCTTAGGTTCGGATTTTACCACACAAGCACTTTTTAAATACTTATTCAACAATATTGATCAATTAGTTTGGCCAATATAGATGTTTTCGGTATTTTTTCCCCAAATTGGTATTTGGCTTTAAATGGGTAACCCACTTATATACCTGAGCAAGAGGCAATTAAAAAAAGCTCTTTTAATACCCCTTTTCTGTCTTTTTCTTTATAAATTAGATTACACTGTATGGTTTGTATTGATATCATCCCAAGTAATTATTTACGAGTCAATCGAGTTGACTGGCCGAGAGTCACTATAGTATAGGTCTGGATCGTCCAAACTCTGATAAAGGTCGGTGAATATTACCGTGAATTATTGTAGTCGTCAAGTTTAGGCTTGATATTATTTGTTTAACACTAAATAACAACATTACCCCAACTAACTAATTGATATTATTCAAAGAGTGTAAGAAAAATATAATAAGAAATATTAAGAAAAGTATAAGAAAATAAAATAAAACAAAAACTAAATCGGAACATAAACTATGTAAATGCAGACAAAATAAGCCAAAGGCTCTATAAATTGACTGCGCTGTTGATAATGCACCAACGTATACCACAGTCTCTATACACCCGCCTCGCTTGGTCCCGCTTTAACGTATTCGTAACTACGCGATTAGATCACTGTGCAGCAATTTGTCAGGTGCGTGTGCTGATATATTTTATCGTGGGTATCGATCGGCTAAGTAATTGTGAACAATAACTGATAAAACAGGTACTTAAAAGACATGTTTATGTTTAACTTTTTAAATTCAGAAGTTTATTGCGCAATGTAGATCACTTTGGCAAGTAATGTCATATGAAATAATTACACATATCTGCAACTTCCTGTGTTGAAAAAAAAATCAATGTCTGACTAATAACTAAAATATTTGACACAATTTTGATGAATAAAACACTTTTGAGAACAAGCATTGTGGCATAATGACGTTATGACCCAATAATGCATTACCATGACAACGGGAGCAATTAAGAGCTATTTACCGTACAAACAAAGTGTTAATTTTATCGTCCACACCTACATACGAATAGCCCTTTGAAATTAACTTTAAAGCCATAGAGCAGTATTGGGAAAGGTACGGAAATCAACTCTATATTCATATTGGCCAAACCATTTGATCAGCATGGTTTAAATTAAAGAGGGCATATTATGTTCAAATCTGAACCATAACATAATAAAATGCAGAAATATAAGGAAAGTTCCATGCCCGCCGCTTAAATTGAGCGAAAAGTTTACAGCTTATCCATCCGTCATCCCCGGTATGAGTCGTGTAGCTAGCCGTGCGAATTCGCGGGCGGCGTGGTTTGCGTTTGCTTTACATATAACATTGTATAATGTGCGGATTAATATTTCAAATTACAATAGTCGGCGATATTAATTGAGCACCTACATTTATGGTCAAAATTGCAAATATGTCAAATAAAAGGCGGTTTCTTGGCCCAATTTTTGATAATCCCATCTGATTATTTGAAGAATTTTTTTTTATTTCACATGGTCAGTGATAAAAGCGTACGTTTAATGTTTTGTGTGTGGGCCAATTCCCAATACTGCTAAGGTTTGTTATAATAGATATATTTAATAATTACGTTGGTTTGATTTTGATATCAATTGCAATACAAATATTAACCAAAATCTAAAATATATGTAATACATTGTCTACAACAAATGGAAACGAATCTTGTTTGGATCAAAGTGATCCATTAACTTTTTTTTTTCAAATTCAAACAAAATTCCTCGGAGCTTTCATATTTCGCTCGTACTTTGTGGTTTGGCTTATGGAAACAGGAGAATGAATGGATTTAACATTGTTGAAATATATCCCTGATTATGGGAATATTTATGATTGATTGATTCGATTGATTCGATTGCAGTCAAAATCAGTCGGTAGTAGGTGATAGAATCTGACATGAATTTTAACCGTTTCACTAGGTTAACAGTGTATTTGTCTATGAAACTATCGTAGCTCATTTAGGAGAATTTCATTTCATTTAATTTCATTTCGTTTATTTCCACAAATTTGAATAAAAACATACAAAAATGACAAAATTAGCACAACATAAGTACAAAAAAATGTACAATAGAACAATATTCAAAGTGTGGAGGGAGAAGCAGAGGCCATTGACCTATCAAAGGCTTCTCCCCAACGAATAAGGTACTTAAAAAAAATGTACATATTATATGAGTTAGCAAAAAAGCTCATCCCCCCAAAAACGAACATAAAACAAAACAAAGGTGTAATTATTTTGAATCAAAAGTCTCAAATATCCAGTTTTGAAGAAGAAAAAACAAATCTTCTAATTTCCATTCCATTAATTACAAGCAGTCAAATCGGTAGGGTTAATAGGTATCCGTATGTGGACGAAGCCATACAAAGTTTGTTTTTACCGTCATCATAAATGCGTATTATTTTGTTTTAATTATCCCCGAACGAGGACTGTGAGAGAGCTTGATTTCTGGATGTGTACATAAGATCAAACACCATTACCATACTAGTATTTTATAATTCTAGATTATGATTTTGTAATATAGTTATGTTTGTAGGTCCCAACAAGCGAATTCGATTTGTTTCTGAGTTTATGGAGTAAATGTGTCCTGTAGCTGAAAAGCGTTATGCCTGATTCCGTTCTAAATTCGGTGATTTTGGGGAATCGTTTTAATTGTTGATAGCGTACAATTGACTGATATAACATAGTCACATAATAAACGGACAGAGAGGTGCAATTTATCTTGCATAAAAGGATTTAACTTGTCCAATTTTATTTCCTTTCACAAACGTCATCTGAACATGACGTCATCATGTCCCGCACATAATTGAATTCACATGGGGGTGTACCTACTTCAGAACAGAGATAAGGTCAGGGTTGTAATGTAGATGTGCCACTTGTCATGCTTATTTCGTTGATATTCTCAACGCCCCTTTCCGCGTGACATCGACAAACACCCTTTACTTCCTCAACTCATTCTTTTCACTTATTATTACGTCATCTTTACGTATGTAATCACCATCAGAGACGGTATTTTACATTTCGACCCGTCTCTTCAAAGTCGGCACACTAAGTTAACTAAACCATCTCTAACTAAAAATGTATGTCCATTACCGTCAAATTTCTTTTTCATTTCGATCGATCTACGCGTCGTACAGTTTATTTCCTCTCCCTTAACCATCATCTTTAAGTAACATCTTCCTCCTACTTCTAATTAATCCACTGGTGTATCGTTTGCGATGATGTGTTAAGACAGATTTCAGTAAAATATGTTATATGCATCTGAAATTTCGACCATAACCCTTGTACTCTCTGTACGATACAAGTATCAGTATTTTCACTTTTACTAGTTTAACATTTTTAAATGTTCGTCTCCACTGAAATTTGCATATCGATGATTTCATATGAGGACAATACTTTGAAACAGTATTCACTATTCCACTAGTGTTGAAAAAATAGGCCACACAAAGAAAAATCATATGTAAAAATTGTTCCCTTTCCTCCGTGTTTTAATACCACCACCTGCTGTGAGATTTATTGCCCCCCAACTCCAAATGTTGGGATCCTCCCCATCCTCATCTCTGTCCGATCATAATGTTATGTTTATAGAGGGGATTACCACTGCTAACGCCGGCAGTCATATAAATGAAATATTTAAATTATATTTTTGACCTATGATAGTGTCCACTTCCCGTATTTGATCTTGTCCCACCCTTCGTTTTTTTTCCTTCAGGGTTGACCCTTGCAACGCCAGTGTGTGCCCCCCCCCCCCTCCCCACTTGAAATCGATCGTTGACCAACATTAAACTATTGTTCCTCAACCGAGTATTCTGAGAGCAGATAATGTCGGGTTATAGTAAAAAGGGCGTTAAGTACATTGTTGGCTAAATCGAGATACGCATACCATATTGTAGGGCAGATCCCCCTCTATGCGATACGAAATTTCCAGATAATGACATTGTATAATTTCTGGAATATTAGTCTAATATAAAAGAAAGCTACGATCGGTTTATTCATGGCTTTCAAATTTACAAAATGATTACCTCCGAAGTACACAATGTGACTTTATACCACCCCTCTCTTTCTCGACCGACGTACATGTTCGTTAGAGGACCCCCCCCCCCCCCCCCCCGCTTCTGTTATTTTCCACTTGTTGGGTTCCCCTTTTCGTCTTGGTTGACTATTGCGCCCCCTCCCCCTCCCCTCCAACAACGCTCCCACTCAAAGTCCATCGTTGCCCAACCTAAAGCTATAGTTCCTCATCCGAGCGTTATAAGATCAGAGTACTTGAGGGTTGGAAGATGATCCCAGAAGACACAATCCGGCCTCTCGATCAAACGTTGGCACGTCCGTCCGTACGTTACTGTACGGACATGACCATCGTCCGGTGAGCAGTGCGAGTGATAAGGGCGATAGGTTTTCTATAAACTAAGTTAATACATACCACCTTGAAGTTCGGAGCACTTGACGTACGTATAATACATTTGTGACATCTTCACGATGTGGCAGTGAGGGGTTTAATTAGAGATCATCACAGTCATCAGATTAGAAAAGAGACTGCAATTTACTATAGATTATGAGGCCGTTACCGTGTATACGGGGGTGGTTCATTAGGTTAGGGGCGATGTATTAAGACAACTCGGTTAATTTAGCGGCCGGCAAATCATCAAAGATCAGTTAAATAAAGGTTCATGACGTGCATTACAACTTTTTTAGTTTTTATTCTGAAGTCACGAAATGTGGGATTATGTTTAATATAAAGGAAATGGAATCTATGGGTGGAACCGACTTGGTTTAGGGCGGTGGGTTAATTAAAGATGCGTGGGCTTATAGCGTCCGGCAAATCATCACCGAGTACGTACTGTATAAAGTAGGAGCGCAATTTAAAACATTCGGATCTCAATGAATGACAAAGCAGTCGTTTCAACCATTATACGAGGGGTAATACAATCGATGCACTAGTTCATTGAGAAAATTGTAAAATAAGAAGTACATGTATAAACTATACGTAGAACTTTTATAGCTGATGATGATTTGAACAATATATTATTTGGGAAAATGCAGTGCAAATAATTAGTTTTGTTTAATGTTTAATTATTTGTTTATATGAAGAAAAAATTGTGTTCATAATTGTTAAACTGTTGAATATCATTGCATGATTATGGTTTGTGACCAGTGAAACGCATGAATAAATAAATAGTTCAATCATTTTATTCTCGAGCCGTACGTAAAAATAAGCATCAAATTTTCTCTCACAAGGAACGACTTCCCTGTCGTAACCTGAATCTGAGCATATAATTAAAAGTTGTAGTCTTTTTGGTTTATTTTGTTTTTGTTTTTGTTTTTTGTTTTTTGTTTTTTTTTGGGGGGGAGGGGTGGATCGCAGTTTTTGAGAAGATGAACATGGCAGTTGCAACCAGCTGAAATTAGTAGAAAAAAACCAACAATCACATCTAGAGTGATTGGCCAAAATCAGTTCCGGTCAAAAGGCAGTCACTTATTTGTTGTCACTGCGCAATTTTTTGCTCTGTTTTTTGCCCTATTAATTTGCACTTGCAATTCATTAGGATTTATTGTACTGGAACTAATTGTGGTAACCATTCAGCACGTATCGGTACTGCGCCGTGGTAACCAATGTCATGTGAAGTGTGTTCACACCATGGGCGTCGATCACGGGGGGATGGGGGATATATCCCCCCCCCCCCCAATATTTCAGGTGGGGGGTGGCCTGTATTATTATCCCCCCAATATTTGGGGTTCAAAAATATATAATAACATTAAAATAAAGGAGCATTGCCCCCTCTCATTCATAATGTGAAAGTTGTTACTATATTTAGTCTTCTTTAAACCACATTTTGATAGTGCTAAACTGCCCAAATCCAAAATCTTCCGGGGGCTGCGCCCCCTGGAACCCCCATTAAGATTATTTGACCCAGTCCCGGCCCTGTACTCATTGAATAGTTGTATTCAGGACTTCTTTCTTGGCACACTTTCAGGCGATTCTGGCCCACTGTGCGTCGGCGCTTCGCCCACTAAAATTGAGCTAACTATTCAATAGTTAACTGTATTTCCTATTTACATAAAAAATTATAGACAACATCTTTATTTCTGGATATTACAAATCCCATAGCTTGCGGGGGCTCCGCCCCCTGGACCCCTAATAAGCATCTCAATGTGGGTATCCCTTGACTTATTCTATTCAGGGTTCCATCAGGATGATTGCAATCTATGACAGGCTAAAGTTCATCCATACTTGGACAAAGCCTTCCTCATAACATGATGTTTGCAATGTGCACTTAATAATCTTCCAATTTCTAAACAGCTAAATTAAAAAAAACTGTTGGGGCCCCCTATTACCCCCCCCCCCCCCCCCCCTTCGCTCCCTCGCCAGAGATGGTCAAAATGATGTATCATCCCCCCCCCCCCCAATGGCGAGAAGAAATCGACGCCTATGAACTTCACACGGTGACTAAAAAAAGTTGTGTTTTTTTTCTTCGGACGGTGTGACTTACCCCACCCCATCCCCATTCCGTATAGCTAAACGCCTAGTTGCGATGAAGCGGAGCAATGGATGCGTAACGGACCAATCCCATTACAAACTATAAATACCATTCACGACCTAGCACCGATGAACACTCTTACTAATTTCATATTAGAGGGCGTGTGGAAATGGGTGAGATGTTTAAAGGGAACGATAGTTATGATGAGCATGATCACACAGAAGTAAAAAACACACACACACACACACACACACACACACACACACACACACACACGCACACACACGCACACACACACACACACACACACTCACACGCACACACACACACACACACACACACGCACACACGCACACACACACACACACACACACACACACACACACACACACACACACACGCACACACGCACACACACACATACACACACACACACACACACGCACGTACAAACGAGAAAGAAAAAAATACACTTACGTACACGTACACACACTAACGCGCGCACATACACACAAGCATTTACACAAATATCTGCATGTGAGATGTTTAACCCAAACAAGACTGTTCCCAAAATAGTAACTTTATCGACATGACTTGTGAAAAACTGACGGAAGGTATATAAAATGTGTATTTCTGTAATCTGATATGTCCTCTAAGTGATGTGTGAACATTTAACGGCGAATAAGTGCCATATGACCGAGTAATTAGCAAAGTGATATTCACTAATATAACTCATTGCACTGACTTTGTACAAAGTTGAAATTCTCCCTTTATAGAATTTCAAATCCCATATTTTTAAAACGGAAAAAAGAAACCTGTTTCGTGCTTCGATTGACAATACGAATACAATAGGGATGTAAGATGGGTATGGAGTTCTAGGTAAGTTTGAATGGATTTGGACAATGTTACTAGATCTCCTTGAAGGGGGTGATGATGCGGTCGAATGGTGATGCAAAAGAGGATTCAAACAACTTCCGATGACAAATTACTATTGTACCTCCATTGTTACTCGTCCTCGGTTCTCTATTAATATGTGACCCTTATTTTAATCGGTAGACCTTCTAGGACTAGTATAGCATATCTTTTTTAGGAATTCGTTCGTATAATTTAATTGTGTGCTCTCACCACTGTCAAACAAGCCCAAGAACACTGATACATACACAAACTGTTTCTTATAATTATATCCTTAAAGGGATCTAGTAAAACTTTGTTGACATGTGCAAAAAGTGATGAGTGGTTGATACAATGTATATTGTTGTTATTAGATATGTCCACTGCGTGTTGTGTGAAAATTTCAATCAAATAGACGTTATATGGCCGAGAAATGAGCAAATATGCAAAGTGATATTCACTAACTCATTGCACTCACTTTGTACACGGTTTTGATGGTCCAGTTGATAATTTAACAGCTGAGTACTTCAATCGTAGATATCGGTTTAACGAAAGGGAAATTTGAAAAACCAAAACCTGTCCCATGCTTTAATTGTTAATACGAATACAACAAGGTATGAGGGAACCGCTAGAGTTCCAATTGGATTTTGAGGATTTTGGACAATGTTACTAAGTCCCTTTAAAGGGAGTGTCCGCCTTTTAAAAATCAGTTTCCAGTAGACGGATGAGGATGAATGTAACACCCACATAACATTTCAGATCGAACAACCCTGTCTGCCTGTAATTTTGATTCTGCGAATAAAAACGAATGTGTAGAAATCATCCCTTCATCGAATTATATATTGGCCAATAAATGTGTTCAACTGATTTAGCATAATATTACAACAATATAGTAGTTAGTCTTGTCTTATTGTTAAAATAAACACGAGACAAAATATAAGCCAGACCAACATCAAGAATTGTTTTGTCTACTGATGAAAATACCCCGGGGGTCTAAGTAAGAGTGCATTACTTGAAAGTACAATATCTTCCAATGATGGGTTTATTTACGTTCCTTTCTTCTTATGGCTATTTATGGTGATGCGATGCTCATAAAAAAAAAGAAACAACACGATAGCCCTCAACCATGTCAACTCCAGTCAGTTCGCCCGCGGGTTTAATAATTAGCCTCGCAGGCTATAATTACGTTACAGACAGCACCTAATCATGTCCGATGTATGAAAAATTAATTCTCCAATTCATTTCGGAAATTAAAAAGTGGATCAGCTTTTGGCACTGATACAGTTAATATTTCATAAGAAGGCAGTGCCAGCTTCAACCCGGATTGTTCACTGGGGGAGGCATGGGCGAGGGGGTTGATTAGGGCGATATTTAATAACATATTATACAGCCACGAGATCTGTACAAACGGATAGTCGAGATGTGTTTCGTTATTCACTCTCTATACACAATGGGAGGGCGGGCATTGAGGTATCAAGAACCTACGGAGGCCACTATCCCCCATGCCCCCTACCCCCCCCCCCCCCCCCTCCCGCCCTATCACCCCAAGGTTTGACTCTGGCTTGTCCTTATTTTTCCCTTTCCCGCCATTCTCTCCATATTTTCCCGCGCAGTGAAGCGACACATTATGCGATCAATATAATATGTATAGACCCCGGCAGAATGGTATTAGAGACATTTTCAATTTGATATCTCATTTCTAATTGGTATCGGCAATGGAAAACTCGTTTGGAATTCTAATGACATGCGATCATCATCAAATGGAATATTTAATGTTCCCTCTCTCATGTAAAATAGAGTTAAAGGGTACCATCACCCAAACATAATATTCTTATGAATGAGAGGTAACACCTTTAGTAGTCCATTCCATCAACAAGTTCACAAAAATATGTTTCCAGAAAAAACAAACTACTGTATAATTGGAAAACGCATCACCATTCTAAAGCATGCGTTCATGGGTCTGAATTACGAAGATTAATTTGTCCAGAGCGAACGAATCGTCCGGGATTCTATTGTCTCCAAACGTATACGCGTGAATAGCATTGGCGCACTCGCAAATGTTTGGCCCGTATACGGAACCAGGAAATAATCGTGGTTCCGGAAGTGGTGGTAATTAATTGCTTTGTTTATGAATTACACAACCCTTTGCAAAATGTTAGGTATCTATTTGATATCCCAAAACGATACCAAATCATAAAACTATGTTTTGTTCTTTGCCTGGTGGTCCCCTTTAACAATCAGATGACCAGTGGGAGCAATTTATGAATAATGGGGCAACGCATTACTTATGTATAAATTTGTTTTGAGATGCAGACCTTAGTTTGCAGTTCATAACATTGTTTGTTTTATCCTAACATCATAGCTTTTGTGTGCAAGACAATAACATCGCTTGGACATGTAAGGTAGCCTAGATAAAAACCACTTACATAATTATATAGGTTCCGTATTCTATGGCAACGCACTTGCAAATTACTGCACAAATTTGCTAAATCGAATACTTTCGAGATCTTCTATCAAATGGAAATAAGGGAATTTCCCTGTGTTTTTCTTTCATCAAGAATCAGTGGCTCTGTTTCAGTGAAGGGGCCTTCAAGTAAATGGCGTAGCGTGGTCTGACCGGAAGAGGGGGGGGGGGGGGGTACGTGAATGATTGGGGCATATTCTATGTTTTCCGTTGTTCTTAAATGAATGTTTACTTTTATTTCATAACTGTTTGACAAATTTATGATGGGAGTGACTCCGTACACCCCAGTAGCTACACAACTGCTCTTAATTTATAAAGCGGGACTTCTCCCTGCAAATGAAAGTTGGGTTATTATATGGGGAATGAGAGGAAATAAAGGAACACGGAAACAAAATCACATGGCCTAAATACATGACAGAAAATTAAATGATAGAGGATGGTGATTTTGAACTCAATTTCTACTTTGGTAAATTTATTTCACAATTTGTCTTAACAGTTTGCCCAAACTGTCAGATTTACTCCTCATATCTAGCATATAAAAGTGGAAACACCTATTCGTTTTGGGGCTTCGTTGTATCCTTAAATGTTGTTATTATAATTGTACTCGTTTGATAATAACACTCGACTACACCTCGCCAATGCTTACCAACTTTAAATGACCCCCTTTCACACCATAAGAGTTCATGAAAGGATCTACCAGACCGGTGCTCAAGAACCCACAGCGTGGAGTGGCGGTTTCCTGCTTATGTCTTTCGATGAGATTATAACGTAAAGGTCTAAGGAAGTGAGATGAGTGGCGGGGACGGCACCCACATTTGTAAATATATCCAATATATTATATATATCATTAAATACAAATATAATTATCACCTCATAATCCGTGCAAATAGTATTATCTATCGTACAATATATTAGGGCTGCCTAATTGTAAAGTCGCTTATGAAGAGGAAACAAGAAGATACAATTTGGAGGGGAAAACCCACCCAAATTATCCCCCAAACTCGCTCGAGCAAAAAATGTTCGCATCTGCCCTTTACTATAAGCGTATATATGGATGATTTCCGGTGTACAAACTCAATCCTTTTTTTCTGAATGTTAGCCGATTACCTTACTCAAGCAAGCTAGCCGGAGGAAATAACCGCGAAAATCATCAAACCTGCCAATCACCTCATTCATGTTGGACGCCAAGGGCGCCAAAACCTTTTCGAAAGCTTTTGATTGTTTTTGTGTTCGGGTGTTTGTTGTGCATGTGTGGTTTCGTGTTTGTGTGTGTGAGTGTGTGTGTGTGTGTGTGTGTGTGTGTGTGTGTGTGTGTGTGTGTGTGTGTGTGTGTGTGCGTGTGTGTGTGTGTGTGCGTGTGTATGTGTGTGTGTGTGGTGTGCGTACGCGTGTGTGTATGTGTTTGGTATGTACACTTGTTATATGCCTGTAGGGATTCGTATTTTTCTGTGTATGTATATTTTATTCGACTGTTTTTGTGTGTGGTCAGAGGTAGTAGTGTGCACATAAATGTTTATGTAATGTACAGTGTTTCGTTTAAAACGCAATAAAGGGTAGTTTAAATACATCAATGGCATATCTTGTAAATATATGCGGAGTTCTAAAGATTATTATAAAGATTTACACACAAAAACAAGATTCGTAAAACTGACAGTGTATTATTTGTTCATTCTTTATTTTCGAGACCCTTTTTCGTGGCATGCATGTTATAAATACTGTGTATACAATATATTGACGTGAATAGCTTCAACATTGTTGTAATACCATGCTAATAAGATCAGTTAAACAAATTTAAAGCCGAAATGTAATTCTTTGAAGAGATGATTTCTTCCATTTTGTCATAGTCGTTTTGTATTCGTACACGCCAAATAACAGCGTTGTTCGATCTAAAATTTCATGTGGGTGTTATATTCATCCTCATTCATCTACTGGAGACTGTTAAGTTGATTTGTAAATCGCCGATACTCCCTTTAATGTAAGTACATAGCATGAAAGAGATGGGCAATGGTAATTCCCCCCCCCCCCCCCCCCCCTCCCCCCAACAACAAAAAATAATAATTAATAAATAATTTAAAAAATAAATTAAATCAATAAATCAATAAATATAAAATAAATAGATAAATAAATAAATGAATAAAAGAATGCATATTTTAAAGATTTTTTGTCATGTAATGAGGTGTAATTATAGGCAAAATAAAGAAATACATGAAGAAGAGGAGCTATGAGTAATACTAGTTAACGGTCTAATATGGGATAAAACAGACAAATGAATACATATATTAAACGTCAACACTATATACCTATTCATCATGCTGTTTTTATGGTTCGACTATAGTATAAATTTACTAAATTTTTAATGCATTGATGACTTGACCGTTGATAGAATATATGATTTATTAATAGGCCTTTATATATATATAAATATTGTTATTTGTGTGTAACAAAATTGTGTAATTCTGCCGCTCTGCAAATTAATCGTGTTATTTCCAGGTAATGCTTACAGTTTCACGACTTTGCTTATATGTTTCAGTGGCCCTATATAGCATGTACATGTATATTATTTCTAGGAAATCTGTTGGAAATAAGTAGCATTGAAGAAATTAAAAGACATCCATTAGATAATTACGCGAATTAACGAGAGTTCATCATTATCTATAGTTAGTGAGCGGGTTGTCAATTAACTAATTGTCCCCTACACACTGTTTCTAGCAAGCTAGGGAAAATAGCGAATCAACGTGATTTTGTTCCATATATAAAAATGATGGTTATTGCCCTCTAGACTAAATAAAGGATCATTATCAAACATTAAAGGGACTGTCCCGCCTTTTACAAATCGTCTGAACAGTTTCCAGTAGACGGATGTGGATGAATGTAACACACACACACACACAAATTCAGATCGAACAGCCCTGTAATTTGGATTCTACGAATGAAAAACGAATGCGCCCTTCCGCCAAACTATATATCGGTCAATAAAGGAGTTTAACTGATTTAGCACAATATTACAACAATATTGTACTTATTATTGCAAAGGTATAGTGAAGCCGACATTTGTAAAGGTATGTCACGGAAAAGGTTTCGAAAATGAAGAATATACAATATTACATGTAGTCAGTTTTAGCAAGTTTTGGTTATTTTGTTTAGTATTCGCTTACGCCGTTGTTCGATCACAATCTGTGCGCGGGTTACGTAGGGGTCACGCACAGCAACGTGGTACTCCGTGGAATGCGCCGTGAGCGAAATTTCGCACCGGGTGAATACTCGAATAATGCACAATTAAACGCGTTGTGTCGTTTTATTATTTTGAGGTCTATAACTCCACGAAAAAGAGATTTCAAGCTCGAATGTGTTCAGGCATGCTGTTAAATGACATTTTCTTTCATATAAGACAATAACCTCGCAATTGTTGAAATTTGGCTTGCAAAAGGCGGGCAGTCCCTTTAAAATCTTGGTTTGGAATGTATATTTATAATGATCTGAATCGGTTTGTCATGTTTGTTGTCCATCGATATATAATTTGAATAATTTTGACTTCAACACCAATCGTACAACAATATTCACGTTTCAACATTGAGCGCGACAAAAGTTTGACTTGTATATGATTATCAATCATATTAGGCGCTATATAAATCGAGTATATTATTATTATTATTATTATATTTCATATATATTAACATTATATTAATGATTTAAATGCATTTAATTCCCGTATTACATTCAAGCCAGAAATGTATCAAAATTAATTGAAGTGACTGTCTTAAATTGACAAGGAAATAATATTAGTTATGTTAAACGGGCTATTCATTATCTTTATACAAACTTATTTATATTCTTTGCTAGATATATTGGTATGTCATTTTTAGTATAGTATTTGGCCAGCGGTTCTTAGCGGTAGATCAACAAAGCAAACACTATAAAAGAAAAACAAAACATGTAAATGAAAACATGTCACCCAAAAGTAATTTAAATCATTGGTCTACGCAACAAGATGCCAATCAAAACATACTTACCGTGTGCCTTTAACGTGCACCCTCAGCATTGCTCAACTCAATGAAATAGCACGATCAATTCCATTCGATATGATGCGATTGTAAACTGAGTATGGACATTTCTTTTCATTTTATGTCGTCTTTGTGAAATGCAACTCCAAATGTCTACGTATATAATGATACGCTTAATGAACGTATATAATATAAATTGATTTGTTTGTATTTCTGATTCGTTCATGGCCATCATAGGGAGTTCACATGGACCCCATGTGGATACGGCTCCAAGGTTAAGAAATGCTATACTGCCGTTGGCGCAGAGTTGTATTTTAAAGGGATCTAAAACCTACCAACTATGTTGCCAGATGCAAGGAAACGAGCATGGGTTTTTTTTTATATAATTTTCATATAGCAATTGCATTCGTTTATAGTTTACTCAATCATTCATTGGTTAAGCATAATTTATGTAACATTAAATTTAAGGGAAAAGAGGATAATTTTGAAGAACTCTTATCTGATAAGGTAGAAACTGCATGTATATTCCTTTAGGTGATTATTTTGTGCCGTCATGACTATGAAGAAAGTCTTACTATTGTGTAAAACGTGTATATATCTGTATAGTATAATAGTGTCTACATTAATTTTACCAGTTTGTTATTTAAACAGAATAGTCAGACACAGAATTGAAATGAATAGGATGCAGTCCACTTATACTGAGAGGGTCATAACGAAATTGATTTATCGAAAAACGAATGGCCAAGTTATTTTAGTATAGTATATAATATAAAAAGATCTTTCACCGTTCACGGCAGACACGGGAAGCGAAAAACACCTGTGCAAAAATATATAAGAATAACAATAGTACAGTTGATTAACTCTCAAAGCCCCCATTGCTTATACTAGCACCGTACATATACACTCGTTATTATAGAGTGGCGATACACGTGGTCTGTACACTATACACTGTACTTTGATCTGCTACGTCCAATGAGTGATGAGCTTTTATTATTTGAACATTTGTCATAGATAATTATCATACAAAAACGTCACGATGCGCGCTTCTCTGAAAATATTTAACATTTGAATATATTTTAGTAATTAAAGTTATAGCTAATGGTTTAACCGTTTCTTTTATCGTTGGAATATAGCTGAGATACGGTAGAACAAAAAACATACTTCCAAAAACATTAAACATCTGATATAGAAACGAATCAATGTCATAACTTGAAACCTGCTATGTTACCTTGGCAAATTGATTGGCATGCCGTTTCACATTTGAATAGGCTTATGGGTTAAAGGGACTTAGTCAAATTGTCCAAATCCTCAAAATCCAATTGGAATTCTAGCGGTTCCCTCATACTTTGTTGTATTCGTATTAACAATAAAAGCATAACATTTCCCTTTCATTAAAAAGATATTAAAATTGAAGTGTTCAGATGTTAAATTATCAACTGGACCGCGAAAACCATGTACACAGTGAGTGCAATGAATTAGAGAATATCACTTGGCGTTTTTGCTCATTACTCGGCCATATAGGGTGGCCCCAAAAAAACGGAATGGGGCACTTCCCAAAATATAGTAACAAAATGATTATGTCCATCGGATAGGGTGAGTTTTTCCAATGAAAAACGATACCAAGAACAGTAATTTTGGTCGTGTAGTTTTTGTTTTAGTGCGCTCTGAGTGACACCATGTCAGGTTCCCATTTTTGTCAATTTGTACCAAGTCAGTGCCTGATAAATCGCACTTCTTACCCGTCATAGCACCGAACAACCATGCACATTCTCTCGGCAAACAGCTGAATGCACACTAACGATAGCGCGCGTATTGCTCGTTGTTCGGTGCTATGACGGGCAGTAAGTGCGATTTATCAGGCACTGACTTTGTAAAACAAAAAATTCATTGGAAAAGATACCCTATCGAAGGACATAATCATTTTGTTACTATATTTTGGGAAGTGCCCCGTTCAGTTTTTTGGGGGCCACCCAGTATAACGTCAATTTTCACACAACACCCAGTGGATATATCAGATAACAATATCGTACATTGTATCAACCACTCATCACTTTTTGCACATGTCAACAAAGTTTAAGATCCCTTTAACCTCGTGAGTATTGCTTTTCTAAGCTGCTTCCTGGAATATTAAATACAAACGAACAAAACTTATAATTTTGAAGAAAAATCGATATGAAGACAAATGTTTCACTGAATGTCTTATACAAAGATTAATCCGGTAAATATTAATGTCATATTTGTCGTGTTTGAATATGATGGTGAATTAACCTTGTTTCCTGACATAATTATAACAAATTACAAAGACTATTATTTTGAAGAAAAATCGATATGAAGACAAATGTTTCACAGAATTTCTTATACAAAGCCTAATTCTTGGTAAATATCAAATACCTCCGACAGCTGCTGTCAATGGAATATTAACAGTAAAAAAAAAACAAGTGTTCAACAACCTTACTCGCGAGTAACTGACATCTCGCAATGAAGGGAGGTTGTCCTTTCCTATGGCCTATAGCAGGAAACGAAATGATGCGGACCAAGTTCGGAATGGACTAGGCTAGTAGGATACTTTGAATTCGGCTCCGTTTCGCGTGAAACGGAACGTCATGGAACTTAAAAATTTGCTAGATACTGACCGCATCGCTACATTTTGGTCGGATAGGAAACGGAAGGAGAAACAGTGCAGTGTGACTAGGCCATAAGACACACCCCTTTATTTGCAAACTTACTTCTGTATCTTGTCCAATATACGTATGTCATTCATCGAACGTTTGTATTTGTATAACCATTTACAGTGTATGAAAACAAGAGCAAATAATTGCTTAAAAATCGATGCAATGGGTCGAACAGAACACAAATTTCGCGGAACAACATTTGCTAAAAATAATAAATTTCGTAATTGGTGTAAGACTGCGCCACCATGTATAGCATCAATAGACTTGAAACTGATCGCGCATGGCTAGTTTTCCGTGTCAAATATCTCTGATCTGAATGTTTCGATCGAACTGAGTAAACGATCCACGGATCTAACGACGTTTGCTCTAAAGGCCCACGGGCGTAGACATGACATTGATACCCATTCAAGTGGGGGAGGGGGGGGGGATGATCTATTCATTCATCCCCCCAGTTGAATAGGCATTACGTAACTCGCTACGCCCGTGTCTTAAAACCCTAATAAGGCCGGGGGGGCATAATGGCCCCCCTCCGCAATTTGTTGTATTGCTCCAAAACGTGGTAAGATGTAGCCTACTGATAGGCATCGTGCTGTCTGGCAGGTTCTACCGGCAGTGTACTAACCGCGATATGCCTAGTTTGAGCGTGCAGCTCCGCGCATCGGGTTCGAGATCACCGGTTTTCCGTCTCCATAACGCGATTAGTACTTGCCAGAAAGCTCAGACGCCTATCGGGTAGGCTAGGTAAGATGACGCGCCGCCGCTTAGTGACCTTTTTCTTTTGGGTCTTGCGCATATTTTAAAACACAAAGTTTGAAAATCGGACCTACCGTTACGAAATCACGTGACCTTTTGTCTATGCATGTCAGCCCGAAAATCGCTCAATTTCGTGATTTGTGTACAAAACATATGGAAATATCAGTTTTCGTAAAAAGAGGTATATCATTGGTTATTTGGTCTTGTTTACATTTTATATGTTTGTTTTGGGGTTTAAAATAGTTGAATTATAGTTAGAAATAAAATAAACAACAAAAACAATACAATACAATAAAAAAACAAAGAAATACATAAGAAATTATAAAAACAATAGAAAACATAAGGAAGAACCTGGCTCTTCCAAATTGTTTTGTTGTATTATTATTCCAAATGCTCTAAAGAACATATGTTGTGAAAACCAATGTTTAATTATGAAGAATATATGATTTATGGGTAAAAATGTGAATTTTATGCCCTTATTTGCATAAATCACCATAGATATACAAATTAATGAATTTTTCAAAAAAATTAAAATCACCATTCTATTACATACACTTCATTTATCATGCGTGCAAATTTTCACGGCGATCGGCCGCTCTGCGGCCGAGATCTTAAGGGGGGGGGGGGGGGGGCATAATGCCCCCCCCCCCCCCCGGCCGTAGGAAGACCTCAAATAGCCCGGCCTTTTTAGGGTTAAGCCAATCAGAGATATAATTATATAGAATTCGAGAAAGTCACGATACGACATGTAATACATCCGTCGATGAAGACATCTTTGATCTTACAAACATCCATTGATGTTATATTGTTGAAACGAGCCATTTAAATTTTGGACGTGGTGTGGCAAGATTGGTAGAGCGCGCGCTTTCCGATTGTGAGATCCCGAGTTCGAACCCTGTGTAGGCCCACTGCGTTTGTCCTTCAGCAAGACAATTAATCCACAATTGCTGCTCTCTACCCAGGTGTATAATATATATATATAATGTATATAATGTATATATATGTATAGTTACTGCGCTATATAAATGATATTATTATTATTAAAACAAATGCATTTTTCCTTTATTACTTTTTATATCATTAAAGCCTGTTGAGCATATTCGAACAGTGTCCAGCTCGAGTTTCAGCTCTCTGATTGGCTAAGGACAAACCTCCTTTGATGTTGCATAAGAGGTCGATATATCCAATCACTCACATCGATCGATGGATTTGTATAAACAGAGGTTTGTCGACACAAAATGCGCGCCATATGTGGCTCGTGATAAGATGTAGAATTGGCTTATCGGCTGACGGAAGCCACTCTCCAGTTTCGCGCGCAAACTAACCTGCCTCATTATACGCTTGAGCGTCGCAACATCCAAACCTCGCCTGGCTAATAAGTCCACTTTATCCAGAGATTTCTTTCTTTCTTTCTGTTATTATTTTATTTACATCATCAGTTACGTCATCGGAACAACGAGAATAGCATTGTAGCGAGGAGGGCCAAAGACGGTTCAAACTCCGAAATATTTTCGAAGAAAATACGGAGGGATTGATATCAATTTTCTTGAACAAAAACCAGTTGCAACTGATACCAAGAGAAGAATCAATAAAGGAGACGGATTTAGTGGTAGTGGGTAAGGGCTGGAGCGTTCTCAGCGTTGGTACCGTTTGTCCGTTCGTTACCTTTTTGGAATCAACGACTCGAGTTTTTCTAATCTGTTTTGATATTGGAGCTAATATTTTATTTGAACAAAACCAATTTAAAGTCATCTTCGCGATGGCGAATGTGAAGATACTCGTCTTGACGTGGGTGCTGGCTTTTCTTATCGTATCAGGTATGATAAATCGTTAAAACCATATTATTACAGATTGTTTTATCAGTATTAGCATGTTTCGTTTATGTTGTTTTATTCTCAGAAGGTTCAGCGCTGCAGATTTGCTCCAAACAATATACATTTTATAATTATTTATCATAAAATGTATGTGGAGAAAGAATGGATCCGGTTGGGGAAGATTAAACGAATTTCGGTTTGTGCGTTATACACCTAAATAATTCATTAAAACCATTATCAGATAACAACATTATAAAAATTAGCATCTTCCAAATAGGTTACGTTAGACTGTGCGTGTGTTAAATGCAGTGTTTATAATAAAGTTGAACGAGGAATTGCAGATTAGAACACCTGGACGAGTACTTGAATAACTAAGGACAAGGTGCTTTTGGTAATTGTGTACATTATTTGCAGTTTTATGTAACCAATAAAACAACAATAGAAAAACAACAATAGCAATAACAACATCAGTAACAACAAAGAAAGCAACACATGGAGAAATATGTGTAATAGCGTTTCACGTTAAAACGTATTATTTCCATAGTCATAATTTGTGAAGAAAGTCTTTGTTCTGAGAAATTACATTAATATTGTCTCAACCTCCCAGTTAAAAGTAACTTCGCATTATGTTTATTCATGAAGTATTATACTGATGATAGTAACCGCAAATTGAAATATTTTAATAAGTATATGTAATTTTTATGATGATTCCGCGGCTATTGTCATGCTTACTTACATAATATCAATCATGATTAGAACTCAAAGATAGATGTTTGAAAGAATGTAATCCAGTGTGTGGGTGATTGTCGAAATCGTTTTTTTATTTTCTTATGCGCGCGAAAATTCATTTTAGACAACACATATTTTGTATCTACAAATTGCAATCATCAATAAATCGATTTAGTTTCAGCACCAACTTGATATCTTAGGGCCAAGTGAATACATGTGGGTGATTGACAAATTTACATGATAATCAACATGCATTATTCATTTAATATCTTATACAAAATATGAATTGCCACAATTTGTGCCACAATAAAATCGTGTGTTGGCGACAATGTTTTCATTTGATGCTTAATAATAAATCAATCGATGCATTACAAGACTTTATCATAATGAACGGACAAAACGGGGGTTAGGGGGCTGACGGCGGTTAGGGGCTTATAGCCCCGGTAATTCTGAAACACGTCTATTTGGGCCCAAAATGACCTCATATATACTCGGTCAAAAACATCAAATCTTGGGGCAAAATCTGATAATTTTCGTCAATATCAACAATCTTTTTTTGTTGTTGTTAAAAAAAAAAGGAAGGATCGTATTCGTAAAATGACAATAGACCCCTTAATTCGCTATTATTCTGTGAGAAGTTTGCACCCACAATTCTTTCTCAAGGCAATTTTGAGCGTGTTTATTTTATATTACCTAACATTTTTTGAACAAGCAATTTTACACCAACAACATGACGCCGTTGAAAACACTCCGTAACGTTCAGTGCGGGTTGCATCATACTTGGGTTATCCTCATCTTCTATATAAATTTAAAAAAATAATTTTTAAAATGTGAAAAACAAAATTGCATCATCTCAGAAATAGGAAATTAATCAGGAATGGATTATTTTTCGTTGTTTTAATGCGTATTCAGATAACATTCATTTCCTTGTTATTGACATTTTTCCTGGAAAGTGCTTACTCGATCACCGTGACATTTATATACAAATAATGTTAACCCTTGAGGCGCTTTGTATAATAATAGTAATAATGGTATTGTATTCAACAAACAAAATGTCACATTTGCAGCTACAAGCTGAACTGCAGTGGCATGTACAATAAAATGCAACGATATTTTACAAACATCAAAATAGCTAGAAGATAAAATAACGAGGTATAAAGACATTTTGTTATCCTACATACAATAATTAGAAAAGGAGATCATATCACATGAATACTATTACGAATTTGCAGTGAATACTAATGAACATCGGTAAATTATGTGATTTTTTGTTTAACACAGTTGCCTGCAGAGATGCCAGTCCCAAGAAGTTTAGCCGGCAAATGCATGGATGGGTTAACGTTTTTTTTTCAAGGGTTGGTCGTTCTAATTTTAATACTAAATTAGTTCTGGTGGAAATACAAAATTAACTACTGAACAATGATGGAATATGGGCGTTTTGAGACCACAATATATTAATTAATTGCGTGGTTACGTATCAAAACGTGACTTGATCAAAACTAATAACTATATGGTCACGTTTTTCTTTTCTCTGACGTAAGATTTAAGGACATCTTCTGTAAACGTTTAGAAATACATTACTGATGAAGTATTGCTTGGTCACGAGTATTGCGTAATGAAGTGATGACGTTACACTATTCTGTCATGTGTTACACTATTCTGTCATGTGTCATGTGTCTATTCTAGACTTGAATTTATAAATGTGCATATATGTCATACGAAACAAACAAACAAACAAACAAACAAACAAACAAACAAACAAACAAACAAACAAACAAACAAACAAACAAACAAACAAACAAACAAACAAACAAACATGTGTCTATTATACTATTGTAATGATTCTTAACGAATTGTCGTTTGGTTTGGGCTTCTATCAGTGGATAAGACCCGATCGATTGCCTTTTACTCATGGCACTAAATAGATGTGACTTCACGCGTCAGCACTCCTTACTTTAATATAAGCGGTTCTTTATAAATTAAACAGGCGTACTTCTCATGAAATTGGAATAGAACAGCTTGTTTCTCGGCATAAGAAATCTTTTACAAAGACAATTTTGGTTAAGTAGCAGTTTAGTGACACAATGTTGGGTTTTAAAATGGTATCAAATTTTCAACGAAATCTGTCATTGTTAATGAGCATTCTTTCAATTAATTGGCGAATATAAGAAGGGGAATGCATATTTACAAAAGATCTTGACCGTGACAGGCGAAAGATGCGATTTTCCGGGCACAATTTTTATGAAAGAATTGTTCCCAGGTTATGTGAAGTATGTCTTCACGTTTTTGTTTGTATTTGGGGGGGGGGGGGGGGGTAGAGAGAGGTGGCGGGGGGAACCCGTTTATGCCGTTATGTTAATTTATTGACACTTAAAATAGATATACAAAGTAGAACACGTCGATATCGTTTCATATTATTAAAATCCCCCGCGGCCAACGGATGAGGAAGTTTTAAAATATGTATTTTTTAAATTTTTATTTCAAGTAACGAATTGGGGGCGTTTACTCATTGTTTTAGTATACGTGATCATGGTAGTCAGTCCATTAACCATTTTAGGAATTACAGTAATCATATTGACGAGATGGGATGCATATTTATGAGGACGATATTGTATTTATTGGAGGAAATCACTTCGTAACAATGATATACATACAATACAAAACAAAACGCTAATCTTATCAAAGTGCGTGTAGATCAGGGAGTGGATCGAGGTAATCTCTATTTCCCCTTTAGCAGTTTAGTGATTTACTTTAGCATTTTGTACCAAATTATCATTTCGCTAGATCGGAAGCAAATACCCATTAAATCCTCTCCATTTTCTTGTAGGATTATCAGTCAGTGGAAATTAAATAAAGAAGGCATTTAAAGCATCGTGAACAAATAATGTATAACTAAAAACCAGTTTGAGTTGGTTAAGTGAACAAAATACCATAATTAATATTCTCCATATTTTTGTTTGTATATATGAATTGGAATGAACTTTAAAACGCCGAGGTAAACCCATGTAACTATGTCAATGCATTTCTACTTGCATCTAGTTCATATGTTGCTGACTTGAAATGCAAAAACAAAGTTACGACAGAACTGCTTACTTCATTTGTATGTTTAATTTCAACACCATAAGGAGTATGATACAAGTTTAATGAGAGAAAGGGTGGAAAATATAGATCAAGAATAATATGGCGTCTATATTACTGATATACATATACTGTGTGTATTTATTGATAAGAACTAACTGTGGTCACGTATAACTTTCACAGAATCGTCGTGATGATTTGATTATATCTTCCGGATGCGTTGTTTATTATTGTTTTGTAGCATACATTTTGCTTAATGCTGAATGACATCAATATCTACCTTCAACCTGTCATCGTTATACATTTTTAGGATTTACGAAATGAAAAATAACGTACCCCTTTGTCACATTTGTTCTTATTATTTACAATGGGTTGTTGTTCATTATCTTTCTTCTTCTGTTTTTATACAAAAAGATCTAGTTGATTTTTCCCTCCAAGAGGCGGGTTCGAGCTATCAGGCTAGAATGGAAATAAGTTTGATATGAAGAAATAATGATAAATACCTGCACTTTGCGTTGTATGAGGCCTGTCATGTCGCAGAAATAGATTAATTTCCGCCGACAGTTTACCGCTCCTCCGAGTTCGTCCGTGACGTCACATCAATAGCAAAACATAATACAAACAAATGGGGGGCAGTGGGGTAGCCATTAAAGAGGGGGGGGGGGGGTCGCCTCCTGAGTGAATTCTTATTCTGTGTCCACCACTACCCTATATAGACCTTCCCCTCTCCCCCGTGCGAACATATAAAGGGAGATATATTACATAACACCGTGTTTTGTGTTTGTTTGTTTTCGCTCAGCTCCCCACCCTCTCCCATTGCTACCGTCCGTCCAAGTTGATCCGTGCTACGCCAAGGATGGTGTGTGTGTGGGGTGGGGGGGGGGGGGGGGAGGGGGGGGGGGGGCGTTGGAAAGCTGCCGGAAAATTATGTTTGTTCTTGCTTGTAGTGGTGACAATCGCTGTACACACACCGTACTAACATGGGCCTGGTCAGTCAGGCGTGCATATGTACCTCCGTTCTCATTACCCATCATCAGATCATCGCCTATACCACACGAAACAATTATCAAAGAGCTTTTTTGTTTGCATTTGACTTGTGCTTTCCGCTGCCCTTTTTTTCCATGTATTCTTTTTTGTGTTGGTTATCCATCCGTATACTCTTTCTCTCTCTCTCCCTCCCCCATTTCCCAGCTCTCACCATACCTCGCTTACCAATACCATAATTATACAATTCTCCCTTGCCCTATTCTGCTTTTCTCCTTGTCCCTTAGATACTCTTTCTGCCAGTCCCACTTAGCATTCTGCCGTTTTCAATTTGCCCGGCCTATCTATAGTATTAATCCATTTTTCCTCTCTATCAATTACTATTATTAGTATCGCTATTATTATTTTAATTCCCATTTGAATTTCTCTATATCTGGATTATTCTTCCCGTTGTCCACTTCCCCTTTATATTCCAGACTCTCTAGTATCTTCCCATTCTCTCCTCTATCATCTGATCATGTATATCGTTTTCTTCCAGACCCTATTGTTATTCACCCTTTTACAATGTTCTATGGTCTTCAAGTCTCTACCTTTCACACTAGCCCTCTTTCCTCTTCTCCTCCCAGTTTCAGAATTTGTTTCCGTAATTGTTACTGTATTTTCTTTGTCCGATTTTTTCCCCTTTTGCCATCGCGCGTTTAATAACACAACGACACCACTTTCGCCCGTTTCCCATGTAATAATTCATGTCGCCAAATGCTCGAATCTTTCGGCTTCGCTTATTGAATTAATGATATCTCACGCTTAATCGATCGGAATTAAATTAGATCTCATATTGAAGCATATCAACCTTGACTTGAACGGATAAAGAGAGTTAGGGAGGGATAGAGAGAGAGAGAGAGAGAGAGCCAGAAAATGATTTGAAACATTTCTTGCACGCGTATTCCCTAGTGACGAATTATAGCATTTTCCACTTACCATACGAAGTAGAAAAAAAAAACACAACAATGACAGTCGTTGTCAATATAATTACGATGCATACAGTTTGAACCGTGATGCTCATTATACATGTTATATATCTACAGTGACATAAGTTGGATGGATCATTCAACTTACATTGAGGTTGTAATGATATTTCTTTTACCCGTTTTTTTTTTTCAATTACAAGGTTTTCATCATTAATGCATTATTCTGAATATGGATGAACACAATTTAATACAGCAATCAGGCGATGGGACGAAGAAATAACCTGTTCTATTTCGAGTCATCATTTAATATTCAATTATGATAATTGTGGGTACATTCTATCGTTAGACGTTGTTTCTTTTTCAACACATCAAAGTTCATGTTGGGGTTGTTATTCGAAACCAATTATTATTTAGTAATCATGGTTTCCTTGTGTTATTGTAATAGTTGTAATGTGTTGGCATGCATAAAATCCTTATTTTAATAGTCCATTCCAAAGTGCGTAACACACACAAAAAAACACGACGTTCCACCGATAGTTTTTGTGTATTGTTGGGTTGTTTTTTTTTTACCACTTTCTCAATCGATTTGCCAAGGTCACCCTCAGTAATATCCACGTAAAACCGAAGTTTGTTTGTTTATTTATTGAAATAACTTTACCAAATTATATCCAGATGGCTCTCTAATCAACATAATTATAAGCTCCCCTCTAATAACGATTACTATGAGCGCACGTCCCTGATATTAATATCCCTAAAGGATTAATGAATTTTTAAATGGATCTCGTCATGACGAACCTTTTTCTTAGGAAGATAAGGTTAATGACTGTCTGAACGTCATGGACGTAAATATTATAACATGCATTGTACTATTGACAGTGAATGAGCCGATACTATCGATTCATTGAAGCCCGTGACGTGTAAAAAAAAAGCTGCCGTTCCTTTCTTTCCAATGATCATCATGTTGATATATTAATATTCATGTAATAATTTCATAATTTCATGTATATTTATATGGAAAATTACTCTCAATTGTAATCGCATGTAAATTAATGGTATTGCCTTCTATACTTTAATGCGATTTTAAATAATTTTGAATTCAGATCCAGTCATTGGAATTGCTGCTCCACCCCTCCTCTTTTTTATGCCTCCGTAACGAAGTTGCCGGAGGCATTATGTTTTCGGGTTGTCCGTCCGTCCGTACGTCCGTCCGTACGTACGTCCCGTTCTCAAGAACGGATTGACGGTTTCTGCCCAAACTTGGTACATGTATGTATATTGGGGAGCCAATGAACTGATTACATTTTGGGGTCATGAGGTCAAAGGTCAAAGGTCACACGGCTCATTATACATGCAAAATTAGCTTGTAATTGGAAATCTCAAGAACTGAATGTCAGATTTCAATCCAACTTGGTACCTGAATGTATCTTAGAGAGCATTTGTAGTCATTATATTGTGGGGTCATGAGGTCAAAGGTCAAGGTCACAGGACTCATTTTGTAAAATTATCTCAAGAATCAGTTGACAAATAACCGTCAAACTTGGTACCCATAATTTGAATTTTGGAGAGCTAATAAACTAATACAAATGTTGGGTCATGAGGGCAAAGGTCAAGGTCACTTATATATAGCTCATAATTGTGATATGTCAAGATCTGATAGACAGATTACCATCAAAATTGAGTTGACAGAATTAATTCTGTGTATGTTAATTTGGGCTTGATATATATAAATCGCGCAATGACGGAGGCATCATTTTCGACTAGTTTCTTTCTTGTTTACCTCTGAAGTCGAAACGAAATACTCAAGTAAATCATTGAGGACGTCGGTAGCCCGCTGACACTTTCCTAAATTATGGAAGTTTCTATCACACATAACAATATAGTAACTGATATGCATTATTTCGTTGGTTAAAATGGTTATTTCGTATGAACTATAAAATGAAGTTGATAAGTGTAAACTTCCAGATTCATAATTATATCCATTTAAAGAGATACTTTCTATACGTAGTTTAAAAAAGAAACTTTAAAGTTCCATGCAAAACAAAACTAGAAAGTGAACTTCCCCGGTAATCGAACCCGAACCCGAGACCTCCGGATCGTTAGGCCGGTGTAATAACCACTGAGCTATAGAAGCTCTTATCATTGCGGTATTGTAACCGTTCGTTAAGTACTCGTATTGTCTAAAAATAAATGACAAGGCTTTTATTACCAAAATAATCTGCATCGATACTGAATTGTGCAAATCAATAGACTGACGGTAAATTTAACCTTCCATGTGAATCACTATTATTTTATGACAATGACCATTGCGTGCATTCTTGAGAGCATTAGGATATTCTAAGATATCCACATTAAAGGTGTACAAAAATTACTTTGAGCTTCGACATTTCTCTTCTACCGTGTTGTTTGTCTTATGGTATTATAATAAAAATAGGGTTAGATTTGTTCAAATGCCCCTTTAGTATGACGATATCTATCATTGATAATCATTCAGCTCAAGAGCGTTTATAAACGGTCATAAACGTCATATATGCATACTGTAATTAGTTGTAAAAGCTGACACAAATTGTCGCCTTTTTAACCAGGAAAGCAGTGTTCTTTTCCAATGAAACTTTCACACATCATTCGGACTATCGGACATATCTTACAATGATTTTGGTATAGGATCGAAGTCTCAAACGTCATTTTGGGCAATATCTGACACTTTACAGGTGCACCTTTAAGATTATCTTGCGTGTTCCTTCATGTCCTTGATATCGACATTCCCATACGATCAATACCTGGCCGAACCGGGTTACATACGTAGATAATGGGTTTAAGTTCAGATCAACCAAGACGTGTATTATTAGTGATATCATAATTTTCTTCATGTAAATATATAATATCTTCAAACATTATTAAATTTAGAATTGATTTTTTGTTGTATTCGAATGCATTATTATCGTTCCAGAACAGTTAAATACGATACAGGAAAGCACTATGACACCATTAACAGTAGTACTTACACATACAAGATAGAAAACAAAACATTATTGGATATCGTTATATTGGTAGATACAACACAGGGTAACACAAAACCCGATTACCATTATATGCATACCTTGTGTTTAAAAATAAAAGTTATAATTTAAACCTACATTTTAGCGTAATGTTTTATTGGGCCTCAATCAAGCGCAACGGAGTACAATGGACAGGCTTGTCGAGCATTCGCAGAATTCATTACGAACCTGGCATAGCCAGACATTCTGCAAGAGGGGGGGAGGGCTTCAACTATGAACACAGAACAAACTCTACTAGTACTGGCTACTAAGCAAGCAAGCAAGTAAGACATGTATAGGGGGCGCTCGGGTCCAGAAGCCCCCCCCCCCCCCCCCCCTGGCTACGCCACTGTAACTAATAGTACTACGATGTCAATTAGTGTGTCATTTCAGATATTTCCTCTAGACGCCGAGTCATATCAGAACTTAGAAGTCTATAAAGAATAAAGAAAGTATAAATAAAATAAAAATACACTTAATTCGATTTGTAAGGAATGGCCGTGGCATTGGCGGAATAAGATATGCAATAGTAGGTTAACAAAAAAACATTATTATCATTATTGATTGCGTTGTGAGCTGAACAACCAGCAAGCAAGAGTCTCAATACAATTTCGCTTTTGTTTAATAAAATAACGTTTTACATGTAGTCGGAAACTCCTTTTAAAAATCGGTTTTGAAACTTCATAGATGGTTATTTAAAAATTCTGATTGCATGATCATCCAGTACAACTCAAACAGAATATATATATGTCATGTATATATTTGATTGATTTTGTCAACCAAAAAACCCGCAAATTTACCAGGGACCCCGTCTAGAGATTCAAGTTTCAAGATGCAAGATGCAGTTTATTTGTCTCTAACAGAATGGAAATGTTATGTTATTCATAATTTACCTAAAAATTAACACATTTATTACAGAGTCAGACAAGTCTGGATATCTGAAGCATTTGCGTTATGAACACTGGCGTACTGGTGGGGGCTTGGGGGGGGGGGGGGGCGCTTGCCCCCCAAAATAAATTTAAATCATGGCTTTTATCTAATTCGATAACAGTGATTGAAAGAAAATTGAATCGGTCTTGTATACGTCTGGAATACAATGTTCATGTTGTTTTGTCATAAAATAATGCTTTTGATGCACTGTTTGAACTGAATATGTCACTTTGCGAATATTATTTTTGGGGTGCATTTTTGTTTTTCTTCATGAATCAATCATAACCTCTTCTGGTTCAGAATCATGACAATGATGACACACTAACGCACATTATAGGACATGTCGTCAAGTCAGAATTTCCTTTCCAGGTATGCACCAGATTGCACAGTTTCAAGTCCAAAAATGCAAAAGCTCCCTACCGTGGGAGGGAGGACACCCCCTTCCCACACCCTCCCCCCGCTCAGTCGCTTCGCTCCTTCGGGCTTGGTCGCTTCGCTCCCTCGCAATATCCGGTGGTGATGCGGATTTTGTTTAGCCCCCCCAAAAGTTTTTGCTCATTACGCCACTGGTTATGAATGTGAACAAATGAACAAAGGGAGCGGTTTTCATGGGAGAGTGTTGTTTGTACATTTATTTTGGGGTATTTGAAATTGTTTTTTAACGGCGTTACAAAACTTCCGAATGAAAATGTATAATTTCATTAAAACTGTATCAATGATGTCTTTCCATTATACCATACTAACAAACATCTGTAGTCAGAAATATCCTAACACAAAAATAAGCTTTTACGTATAAAAAAAACAGTACCAATTCTAAACATGGACAACCGGATATACATGTATAACGTTCCAAACTGTATACTGAACTTGGTGGATGCCGATCGTAATTCGCTTTCCGATACTTGCAAGTTCATACCAACATTTAGTCAGCATTATATTCTTCATCTATTACGATGAATGCATTTAACCGTACGATATTGGATTTCGTACATCACGTACATCATGTTTTGGTGACGTAAAATTGACGTGTTAGGTGCAAACCAACATTGTATTATATATGGTAGGTGATAATGCGAAGAGTCAATATTCATATCGATTGGCTATCAAGTGGAAGCTTCACTAAGCAACCTATAACTCGACCGACATACCGTGTATAATTGTCCTTCTTCGGATGCATCTCTTCAGCTAATACCACCTATAAGGGCTAGTAATTGTATACTGCTTCTATGTCTATCATGACTTTGCTATGTAAGCGGCTTGGCTTAGCAGAGTGCCGTAGCTACAATATATATGAGGTTGCCCCCCCCCCCCCATCCCATTCTAGCGAGAAATGCTGCTCACACCCCCCCCCCCCCCCCCCCTCCCCACACCGTTATTCACTGCCTTCTGCATGGAAGATAATTCAGCTTTTCTTAACACCAAACGTTTTTCAATTATATTTGTTAATCATGTATTCATTCTAAACTTGTTAATGGTGGTGAAAAACTTATTTCATGGAATATATTTATATCTTACAATCAATAGTAACATTCTGAACAATTGATTCCTGTCTAAACCGTTGATGTGGATAGAGGATTTTCTTTCAGAGTTGCACTCCGAGTAAATGTTCATCGCATTCTGTAGCAGTATAACGATATACTTTGTATTTCTTTGTTTACTTTATAATTGAAGAGGGAATGAAATCGTATAAGCCTATATACTCTAATTATGTATTGTTGGAACTTACATAAACAGCGAATCTTGACGTAAGACAGAACTACAACACAATATGAGAAGTGCACCAATACTTTCACGTTCTTTGCAGATTGTTAAGAGTTTTCCCATGTGGATTTGACTGAAGGTCACCAATTCCACACAGGCCCAAGTAATTTCATCCTCAAATCTGCTTATCTTCTTCTCCATATCCTTAAATAAACCACTGCCCACACTAGCAACCGCGGACAAAGCGCCTCCTTTGATTAAAGAATAGACTTGCGTGGGGATTTAATCTTTTCAAATTGAGATGCTTTATTCATACTGAAAGTCTGACAACTCACAAAGGTTACCATTTCTTAGCATCATAATCGCGCGGTAGTATCAAACTTAATGGAAATGAAAAATAAAAGAACAAACAATTGAATATGAATCAAGTATTTCTTCGTTTGTACTGTTTTTGTCAAATTAGTAAGAGCCAACAATAAACTAAAATATAACCACTCTGCAAATTATAGTACTACTACAGCCACCATTGTTACTACTACCCCCGCCGGCCGCCACCCCCTCACTAATTTGACAAAAACAGTACAAACGAAGAAATGCTTGATTCATATTCAATTGTTTGAATCAAGTAATTTCAAAAATGGAATGTTGATTCAAGAAGCTACTGGTGGGCATTACTCCTTGGTTGAATTTAAAGTTTTAAAACAACTCCCTTATTTTAGTTATTGGCACAATATTGTGTTTTACAATTTACTTTTTTAGCCAACAATAAACTAAAATATAACCACTCTGCAAATTATAGAATAAACTACAGCCACCATTGTCACTGCTACTGGTGCTACAATAGTGAAATGAGTGGATGGGCCCTTGAGTTATTGGGTCCCGAATTCGTTACCCATCTATCGATAGTGTACTTCACGAAGACATATTTTAGTTCACATGTTCACATGTTCACATGTATTCTGAAAACGAGTTTAAGCTAAAAGTTATTGTATCTACGTCACAAAACAATTTTTAGCCAAATCGGTATTTTGAAACTGTACTTAAGGAATAGCGAATAGTGGCTTTTCTGCATTAGGTGTCATCAAATACGTGAACATAAGTATCATCATTAATAATGCTAATTTCTATTATTTTATTGAGTGTATATTACAGTACGAATATATATACCTTCCTTTTGTATATACGGCACAAACAACTACCGTTGCAAAGAAAGAAAGAAAAGGTTGGTGCTATATTTTGATTTTTGTTTTCTACTTATTTCGGGAATCTCCCCTAGGCAGTGATTCAATTAATGAATGCGTTTCCTAGCATTGATATCCTAACTGAGTATACGTATTACAGACGACTGGGGCTAAATGGTATATACGATATGTATATAGTTATCACTTTACCGCCTCCAGTTTAATCTGGACGTGCTAATGACTACCAATTGACAAATAGCTCAATCAAAATCAATCACTCCGAATTTCGCCATCAAACCGTCGTGTAATAGGTTCAAAATTGTGTAGGATGATCGTGAAATAACATCATTACGATGTTCTCAGTCATGCCCGCAGCTCGAATACAATAAGAGAAAGGAGGGGCATCTACCGAGTATCGTCAATTTTAACTGGCTCTGACGCTTTTCGCGACAAATATGCAATTACTGTCACGTCGTAGGTTGGCGTACTACCGTCGAGCTAGACATAGAGGTAGTTTTATTAAAGTAGACAGTTTCCTCCATCTCAATTACACTTGATTTCTAATACCCCCGAGGAATGTTGACGGAGACTGTTAAGTCTGCAAACCAAAAAACGAGTAAAGAATATAAAAGCATCTAAACCCAAAATAGTGAAAAAAATACATGGTATTAAAGCACGAGCTCTCCATCATTCCGACAAATGAAGCGGTCGCGGTCTTAACCGCATACTTCACAGATCAGTGCCTGTTTGTACCTTGACAGAATAGATGATAAACGAATAAAACGATTAAAGCTGAAAAACGTTTTGGGGGAAACCCATCAAACAAAAACTGTGAAATCTTGGACAAAGTGAAATATCATATAAATTCTTTTTATAACAGCTGAAAGTATCTGTTTTCGCGAAGAAAATAATGTTCGAAAAAATCGTGTACCGTACAACGGTAATTCATTCATACCACGGAAAGGACGTGGATATACATGAGGTGTGATCTGAACATCAAGTCACGAATACATTTAGCTCATGCGAATAAACGAAAATTAATATTGGCGCCGAAAAAGAAATATGTTTCCGTGATTAGAATTATTTCATCTTGTTATTAATGTGCTTAATTTTAGATGACTCAAAACAATCTGTTGATTAATAAAATAAAAAAAACTAATAAACGGCATCATTTATCAAAAGTTAGTAATGTATTGAATTCTGTTTTATCCTAAGTGGTTTATAGTTTAGTAAACTGGAATCGGGTTAGTGGTGAGTGGTAGATTGTATTATGTTGTGTTGTTGTTCAGACTCCATTTGCGTGAGGCGAGTCATTACATTAGCCTCCCCTTAGATCGGTGAATGGAGAGAAGCGATCGATGTCGATGATGAGGGAAATTATGTAGGAATCGCTGAACATAACCCTAATGATACGCGTTGTATGATGCAAGAAATGTCCATAAGAAGAATGATGTGAAACGTGTTAGGGAAGAATTTTGTCAATAAATGTTAACGTAAATTTTCGAGGTTGATGATATCTTCGTTGATCTCAATGTCCGGAAAACGGCTCAATCACGTCGGGGTCACCACTTTACAAACTGGGATCGGGCTAGTGGCGTGTGATAGATTGTATGTGTTCGTGTTTTGGTTCAGCCTTCAATTGCGTTAAGTCAATCACAATATAATTACAAACAACGAATGTACCATTAGTATAAAGGTGGATCAAATCAACAAAATAACGTGCTTCAAAACTAAAACTGTTAATGATCTTCTTATTTATAGCGCATTTTGTGGGCGAGATAAAGCGCTACTTCGTAAGTTCGTCTTGACGCTTGACTTCTACCGATCGATAGGACAAGCAAGCAACTGATTCTGCTCGCTCGTTTTGATACTCGGAATTAAGGGCGGCAGATGTTTACACTAACAGTCTCCCATATATAGAGTCGCAGTTTGTAATTTCGCTAATTAATTTTGTCAGAAGGCATCGAGGAACAAATCCCCCCTCGTGGATTGGGAACTGTCACTCACGCAAGCTGAACAATTCTTGAAGGTCTCGGCGGTCTCACGGCGAATCGATGTTTCCATCGCGCTGACATTTGTCATGTTTATCGTCCGTTTCTCTCCAGAATGCCAGACCCGACGGATGACATTAATGTCGATTAGCGCGTAAGCGGTGACGGGTGAGAAGGGCGTGGGGGAGTCAATGTGGTGTAACCCGGGCCGACGCAGACGGGGCAGGGGAGGGTAGAGAGAGAGGGGCAAAGTAGATTGTCCTTCTCCTAAATATAGCCTTATGTATTGCTTTATTTATATTTCCCCATCAGCTCATGGTTAATCGAGCACGATGGGGGATGGAAAGATTGACCGCGGTCGGGAAGGGGTTACAACATCCCTTTCCCCTCCCTCCGAAGCCGTTAACAGGGTTAAGGTAAAATGGCGTGGGTACGCATGCCGGTGCGTGGGAGACACGTGTAAACACAGCGTGAGGTAAACAAAATGGTGTGAATTGTTTGGATACGCCTGGTTGGCAGGGTTAATCACGCTTCTCTGTTTCGGGGATCAAATAATAATCACGCAGTGTCATATAATTATTCGCGTATGGATATATATGTACCATACGTGGAGGGTATATGAGCAATATTCAATGACCCACGATGAGTTAATGATCCCACGCTGAGGCGATAATTACAGGTACACATCTCGCATGTATGCCGTCATTATATCAATACTTGCAATCGGCACGTTAGCCACGGACATGGCGTGCATGCCCGACTAGTACTTGAACTCGTCTCATGATCATAACGACATGATTATTATAATTATCATAGTCATCATTGTCATCTTGATACAGTATGCTTGTCAGCAACATACTTGTTATAATCAGTATCATCGCCAACATCAGTGACGTCATCCTCATTGTCATTAATACATGATTTGCACTCATATCACCATCCCCATGTCATCATAAGTGTCATAAAAACAAATTTAATTGATTTGATTGACTTTCAATATACAAAAAATACAAAAAGCTGGTATGATTGTAGTGGTGTCGCGACAAACTCATTGCTATCACGTTGCATGAAAGCTTACATGATCAGTAGTGCGGCGTGTGTTAAACCTGAGGTATGGGGCACGATTTGTTTATATCTTCCTATCCCCCTCTTTTTGTATAATGATTGTTGTATTTATTTTGGGGTGGCACGTGCATTCTCATGCCACTCGTAGTCATAAAGGGAGCTCGGATCCGTAAATCAGACGCATACTGCCATATTGCGGACGCATTGCGCGCGGTGCGTAAAGCCCTCTGCAGACAGAGCCGACTCGACCCGATTCGACTGGTTTTCATTCTGATCGGCTCAGTTGTCAGTGCCTCGCGACACACATTTTGCCAGTCGAAAGACAGTCGGATGTTAATTGGGGCCGATTCAACACGATGAATCGGATCCGACCGACCGGGCCCAACTCTAGCCTGATTGAAACCAGTCGGATCGAGTCGAGTCGGCTCTGTCTGCAGAGGGCTTAATACACACTGGCTTAGTGTTATGCTGTGCGCACAAACTAGCCTACTTCAGTTCAAAATGGCGACCCGCGACGTAGCTTCCCACACGCATGGCGATCTTTTTAGTTGGAAGAACGTTACAAGACGGGTATGCATGACACGTATCGAAAATCGAACCGCGGGCGTGAGCGATATCAGATATCGTCGGTACTTGACAACATCGCCATAGGTATCGTTTGGGTAATTCTTGAGCCGTCTAATTCGGCTGAAGTCAATCGATCCCTTTTACCATCCCACGGCATACCTGCAATCGATTATTAAGAGGAGAACCGGATGTTTGTGAGGAGTGAACGAGAATGATTAATGAAAGGTGCGAACGTGTCAGAAACAAGTACACACCCACATAACTACTTACAATTATACAAAATAATGCAGTGTGTAGGTTTAGAAAGTGCTTTTTATGAGTGATGGTCAAGAATCGCAAATATGTCGTAGTTAGCGAAACCCTTTCTCTCGCTGGAGAAATTGAAATAATTCACATCCGTTCTTGAAAGTGTAATTCGTATACTAGTTTGGCATTATCTTAAATAACTGGACATTTTCATTTAGTAGTTGAGAATTAGAAACACGTTCCTTAGTTCATTTACGTAACCATAGTAACCGCATCTTTATTAATTTGGCCGGTCGCCACTCCCTCATCCCTGTCATCCCTATTCTTAAACCCATTAACAATTTCCTTCACTTTTATGCGGAGTCTCCCTTACATGATGAACTTTATATTTCTTAAGCAGGACACCCATCTGCATGCACACAACCTATTTTTTAATCTAACGCCATTTTCAATCATATTCCTTAGTATCCCAGCTCCCCCCCCCCCCCCCCACTCCTTTTAAGCAGCGTCACATCCCTATATCTATCCCCTTTCCTCTGCCGATCATCCATCTTTACCCCCCTTTTGTCAGTAGCGCAGCAATGTTTAATCCTCTTGACCTCTTTTCGTTCTTCCTTCAGCAGGTTATCTTACTTTCTTATCTTACTTATTATCTAACTTATCATTTTCCTCTTCACCGCGCAACCGTATGTATCCATTCTTCATTGTTCTTCAGTTACCAAGCAGTACTCAGTTTTCTTAAACATTTTTAGACTGTGAAGTACCCTTCTAAACTACATATGTTTCTGTAGTCTCTATACAGCATGTGTGTATCTTCTTCGACATTGCACCCCTTTCTATCACTTTCGTCACTTACATTAACTTTAGCACCTCTCTTCACAATATTTTGTTCAGTCAATCACTCTTCCGAACGCACCCTACCCACCCTTTTCCCGTTTCTATAGCCAAGAAAGCACTCCTTCCATCAGTTACGATTAGCACGCACCTGACCCATCCATTTTTCTCGTTAATAGCGCACCTGTACCAACCACTTTCATTGCCTTAGCTCAATAATTACCCGTTTTCCACGCTCTCTCTTTGGCACCTTATTTCTGTATGATAATAATGATATTGATTTGTATCCTTCGTGTTTATGTCAGGTTTATAATAGCTTCTGACCACTCGGGCAATGAGAATTAAGAGGTCTCAGGGACGAGCACCGTTCTAGGGTTTCCTATAGCTCAGTCGGAAGAGCACCGGTCTAGCAATCCGGAGGTCTCGGGTTCGAATCCCGTTGGAATCCCATTTTCTTTGCCCTCTTTTAATCACAATATATTTATGGTCAGTTTATTTATATGTTTGAATGAATAATAATAATATATTACATTTATATAGCGCTTATACAATGTTTCTAAGAGCATTATTATTACCCTTGGTCATCAGGTACAGGTCAAACCCGCACAATTAGCTTGCGCACCATCTCAACTCCCTGGGGAGCATAATAGCTCAGCTGCCCAATGGGCGCTAGAGGCTAATTAACACCCGACCAAGTACCCATTTATGCTCCTAGGTAGAGAGCAGCAATGTAGATTAATTGTTTTGCTGAACATACTGAAGGACAAACGGAGTGGGCTGGGTTCGAACTCGGCATCTCGAGATCGGAAAGCGTGCGCTCTACCAATCTTGCCACACTTCGTCCACATACCCTGTATACCCCTCGTTTCACGTTTTCCTCCATGCATGTTCACAGTAATGCATAGCATCTCAAATAATTTGTTTGTTTGCCTTCGATAAAGCCTTATGATATTATTTTCATTTGTATTCACCTGATGACCACTATCCACTTGATCTCTTCGGAAACACCCGAATCCCTTCCTCAGAATATAACGCACCACCATCTTACCCCTTCCTCCAGCTAAGTACCCCTATTTTGGTCCCCCTTTCCTGAATAGCCTATCCCTGTCCACTCCCCCATCTCATAAGTGGGCGCTGATGATTGTCTTTAGCTTTTGTCCCAACCCCCTTCCACCATTTGTCCTTAGTCATGTCAGTAGCCATGCACCAATATCATACAACTTCCTTCAGCAGAGAATAATTTAATAATTATGTTTTTTTTAATAATTAGATTTGTATTTTCCAAATAAATGGACATTCTTTTAGCACATGGTTACGAGGTAAATAAATACACCAAACATAAATCTTTTAAACAAAACAAACTTTAAAGTACACACAACTCATTACTTACCGAAAACAACGTCATAATAAAGTTAAGTTTACCCGTTATTAGTTCACTTTCCTGATAGTTGTACCCCTGCCCACCACCCCCTCATCATCAGCGGTAGCACCGGAAGATCATCCTGCGCTTGGGGTGTCCCCCAACTTCCGCCCGCAGTGCAGTGGTCCCACTGCTCGATCAATCACAGACGCCGAATCTATTTCTTCCTTTAAACCATTCCTGTCACTGGGTAAGTCAATCTGACAAGGCCTCCTGGGACCCGCCTTACAAGATTCGGGGGAGACAACAAGAATATCATTATCATTGTGGGGCATCTCAGAAGCTCGTCCAACATGTCCAGTGTACACCTATATCGATTTGTTTTTGGTGTTCTTCGCTTGATAATAGTTTTCCGGAGCCCCCGGAGACTCGCTGACTGAAGTTTCTTTCACTTCGAAATGACGTGATTATTTTTTGTCCTGAACCATGATATATATCAGTATTGACAGTACTCGCATGGCGTCGACATTTATTAACTTCCTTATGACGAGAAAAGACAAATAATTATGTTAAATTCGAGTTGTATTCATGTACCATAAGATTAATGTCAGAGGTAATAGGAGCAATTACGCAAACAAAAATCATGTGCATTTCTACATTTTTCCAAGGTATTAATTTGGAACAAAAGGCATGTGTAAGCTTCATCTTAACTTATCATTCAATATCCAATTCAAAATGCATACATCAAAAAAGACATATATTTCGTCCATTTGTTTATCTACTGTAGATATAAACATAGTCATAAATATCATAATAGTGAAACCTGTTTTCGCGACCACCTGCACATACAGACCACCGTTCTTTGAATGGAACATTACTTACGTTTGATTCCCTTCAATATTGTTTACGTGCAAATTAGTATGTAATGGTCATCTTTACATAAGAACCACACAATAAATTATGAATTTGAATGTGAAGTTTTACGTTTGTCGTATGTGTATTTTTAGAGACAAATTTAAATGTTTGCTGTCAAAAGTGTGCATCATTCTTCAAAGCAATGTTTAAGGACAGTTTGAGATATTGCTTCGAAATTGTATCAAGTGTTTTTGCGTACAGTCAGATATTTGGCAGGAAAGCATCCATTTTGACTAAAGTATAATGACGTAATTGGTATAACAAACACCCTTAAATCAAGTACAATTCCTGTATTCATCTACTTGACACTATTGGAGGACTTATTGCTTAGGCTTAGCTTTTCATTTCGCAGGTGAAATATCAGTATACATACCCAGTGGCCTAACAATATACACGTTTTCGTGAAAATGTATGATTTTAAGTGACAGTAATACATTTAACACTTCTCCAAATTCGGTGTTTTTGTTTTGCCTTTTTACTGTATTATGTATTCAGGCATAGAGGACATTACTGCATTATGCAACTAACCGATTCGCAATCGCGTATGCAGGGATTTACACCAACGGAATACGTTATACAGTTATGACATGAATACAAAATACTACCGCTGTATTAAGACCGCGATTCTTTGAAAGATTTAAAATCATTGCAAAAATGTGACCACTCAATAGATTTCTTCTTAATGGGTTTTCTCTTTACGGAGGAACGGTAATGCTATAGGAAATGTTGAGGACTCCTCTACATGTAGTCAAATTTGTCCTGTTTGTGTAGTGCGATTTGAAGCGTTGTCATCTTAGCTAAATATTGGCATTATGACATAATTTTTCGGGCGTGATAACATGACAGAGTCGCTGTCTGATGAATAAATATATGCTGCACATTTTGTTTTGTTTTTCCATCGGAAGACAAAAGTCATTTGCTCGCTCCCTTTATATGGGTATCACTTTGCGTTCTGAGGGTACCGATAGCGCAAACTAGCATTAATATTCATGTATAGAATGCAGTAAGTACTCTAGTATTAGAAGGGTTTACTTAAAGGGACAGTTCCTATTTTGCAAGCCAAATTTCAAAAGTTGCGAGGTTATTGTCTTATATGAAAGGAAATGTTATTTAACAGCATGCCTGAAAAAATTAGGGCTTGAAATCTCTTTTTCGTGGAGTTATAGACCTAAAACTAATAAACCGTTGTCCAACGTTTAATTGTGCATTATACGTGTATTCACCCGGTGAGAAAGTTCGCACACGGATTCCACGGAGTACCACATTGCTATGCGTGACCCGCGCTATGTACGTGACCCGCGCACAAATAACAACGGCATAAGCGAATACTAAACAAAATTACCAAATCTCGCTTAAACTGGCTACATGTAATTATATATTCTTCATTTTGGAGATCTTTTTCCGTGTCATACCTTTACAAATGTCGGCTTCACAATACCTGTACAAGAATAAGTACAATAAATATTGTTGCAATATTATGCTAAATCAGTTAAACTCCTTTATTGACCGATATATAGTTTGATGGAGGGACGCATTCGTTTTTCATTAGTCATGTTAGTAGAATCCAAATTATAGGGCTGTTCGATCTGATTTTTGTTGTGTGTGTTACATTCATCCCCATCCGTCAACTGCAAACTGTTCAGACGTTTTGTACAATGGGCGGTCTGAGAGTACTATAATTAGAGACATTTGATAGTCTAATACATTTATCCGTCGAATCAATATTTCGGTAGCAAATGTTTATCTTTTCTTCGTGATCTTTACGGTCAAAAGGGCGGAGTCCTTTTTGCCTCAAACAGCAATCTTCATTTTCCGCTTTTAAAAAAAAAAAAAAAAAAAAAAAAAAAGGATTTTTTTTTTTTTTTTTTTTTTTTTTTTTTTTTTTTTTTTTCCGATCCGATTTCCAATCCGATTTCCGATCCGATCCCATCATGAATCAAGAATTTGCCGATCTGGTTTTTTGATCCGATCATCAAGGTCGGTTACAGCACTAAGCTAAGTCACCATCTGGATACCCTCTACCATGGAATGTATGGGCAATTGAATTTGAAGATTTGATTTCACAACAACTTTTTCACCTCTTCATAACTGAAAAGAACTTGATTTCACTACAAACTGTGATAGTTGTCTGGTGTTATTTCGACCTGTCACTAGCAAATACAAGGTTCCAGGCAGCAGATTATATTGAAAAGCACACTGGTTGTCCTAAAGTTTCAAGCCTCAGGTATCAAGGTATGAAACAATTCTGTAAAAAAAAAAAAATATCCAAAAACCAACCATTTTAAATTGAAAGAAATGGTTTCCAAAATAAGCCTAGATTGAACCAGAGAGCATCTAGAACCCCAGAGCTTCCAGGGCCCTAGGCGGGCCCTGAACCCCCGCGCACACTTTTCATTTCAGATTTTTTCAGATTTGTTTTCAATTTTGCTCTCACACCCCTGGATAATGAACCTAGTAATATACGTTAATTAGAAATTATACGCCCTCGTATGATGTATTAATACATAACAAACAGTAGGCGCAATGATACCTACGATAGAAGGCTGTTGTAAAATGCAGTCATATAAATATTTGAACGAGGGCGTATCTGTATGGATTGTTATTTTTGTTTTCTTTGTATTGTGGTTCCGAAAACAAAATAAGATCTCAATAACAGACGCCGATTCCAAGAAGCTTCCGTTATATTCCCCATTGTACGCCGTATTTTTTTAATTTCAAAATTATCAAATAGATTGTCGTTGCTCGGTTGCAGTTTGTATCGTGGCGGCAATTCATTAGTTGCAGTGTTTTTGTATATCCAAAATGATTAAGACGTTACGGGGTAGCTCGTTTTATTAATTAAGATAAAATAGACGTAATTTCTCGAAGATGGTGGGTCATGTAGTAGCACACCCTTTCCCAAAATACAACGAATAGATCGAAATTAATCTAAATACAACTTATCGAATTTATTTATAAACACGTGACGCTAATGTTGGAAAAATTATGAGATACTCGGTTTCTTCATTAAGAATTGTCACCTGGTAATTGTTTTGTACGAATTCTGACGAAGAATGCAACTTCCTTTTTGTTAATGTTTTCACCTGGTCTCAGTAATATAGGTTTTCTATTTCAACAGTTCTCATTTTCATTTCTATCATCGCATCTTCTCGTTTTCTCGGCAAACGTTGCCAGATGATCACTCCTACTTTTCTACCAATGGACTTAGCCCACAACTTACCGCCTTTGTTTTGTTTCTTTTCTCGTTGACCCACTTGAAATGAAAAAGTTAATGATTTCGAGGCCATGTCCAATGCAGGAACATGTTTAGACCCCACGCCCCGAGGGTGATTAATACCCGTGCCCGCAGGCACCGTAATGTCTTTAGCTCCACTATGGGTTTACCTCGACGGACGGTTTACCGAATTGTTTATAATTGGATTGGTTCCTAGGGCGCTGCGTAATCAGTTTATCGAAGGCAGGAATTTGACATTTATAGCTTTGCGGATTACACTATTTCTGGTCCGCCCTGAGCTTTCCCCTATGTATATGATTCACAATTAATAAATAGAGGACCCTTTCACGGCAGAGACTCTAGTAGGAACGGGTACTCAGTCATATCGGTTGCGTGCGAGGACGCTGATGGCCAGTGGCATATCATAGCGTGGGTATAGTGATTGGGGGGAGGGGGCACTCAAATTGCTACATGTAGCACACTCGTTATGTATTTCTATACTTTTCTTTAGTTTTTTATCCTCATGTGTTCAATTATATATTTTGTATCAAATAATTGGAAGGCACTTGCACAGCACCACCCTCAGTGCCCCCTCCCCCCCCCCTTCCTATATAGCTACGCCATTCCTGGCGGGTATAATACTACCAAAACCGGGACGGAACATATCGATTATAGGCCTGTTGGTGTATTGTGCATTCCATCGCTGATCACATGGCCAAATACAAGTCCACATGACATATTGCTTAATCCTTTGAAAATTAACTAATCTAATTTATAAATTTGTTTGATAGCGTACTGCCGGGGGGTCAATTGCAAGGAAAACGAGAGTCGGTGGTATATTGTTTTAATAATACTGTAATAAAGTGCACTTTCAATTTATTATGTTTCTCTTAAATACAAGTAGACTTTAAGGCTTATCTTTTTTAATTGTAAGTTTAAGAAGCCTGCATGGAAAAGTCGCATCATTTCTTTGATCGTGGTGCACCAAAATAATCGTAGCGGGTAAAGAAGCGCAGGAGGGGAGGGATACTGGGGGCTTGGGGATGCTAGAGGGGGGTCTCCGAGTATGCATAACCTTGGGAACTATGAACAATAATTCGCGCAAAGTACGAATAGCGATCTCCATGTTCTTGAATCGCACAAAAACGACTTTATTTAACAAACACATTTATTTGATTAAACATTTAAAACTCAACAGTCGCTACAATATAGTTCAGCGACCCACCTGTCCCGTATTGGCATAGCGATCCCACTTTCTGTCTTTTGACAAACGCCTTTTGATTTCAGTTTATTTTCATGACTCACGACGTGTACACAACGACTATAGACGTGTTTAAAGCCAAATATCAGTATTGGGGTAAATTTACGGAAAACCTCTATATTAGCAAAACTAAATAATACATTTTGGTGAAATAGTATAAAAAGGGCTTAGGTGGTTAAATCCGAATATTATTCGAAGCGAAGTTTCATTATACAGTTGATAGTTCCATGCGCGCCGCTGAGATTGGGCCAAAATTTCACCGCCTGTTCACCCTTCCTCGTGGGGCTGAGTACCTGTAGCGTTACGCACCAACAGCTCGCATGACACGAGGCTGCAGCTTTTGCACGCAGCGTACATGCGGGTTGAATTGAAGCGTAGGTACTAGATTCGTTTATATGTATTGCTCAAAATTGTCAATTTCAAAGCGGTTTCTGTAAATTCTTTAAATTAACAGATAAGTTGTAATGTATTATTACACACGATAGGTGTGTGTGGGATGTTTCTCAATTATATTATTTAGCTTTAAGTAGGCTTGTCTTACCCTGCATAAGCATTTTAAGCTTAATTTGTATCGAATAATTGTGACCTGTCACCACACAACCCTAATAAAGTTGTAATAGTTCTATTTTCTGATTCGGGTATTTGTGAATTCTCCTATATTCCAGCTTCCCGGTGACACATAACTTTTCAGTAACAGCAACCTTTTACAAATGGGTCAGAAATCCAGCAGTTGATAATAAATTGTTGGCAACTGTTTTCTCAATTGTCTTAGCTTTAATAACATGTGTCGACTTTAGCATTGTTTATAATTAGGGTGTTGTGGCAACAGGTCACACTATCGCACAATATTGAGTTCCATTACCTAACTATCTCTTTAAAAGACACTGAACCCAGGGAAACTAATTAATGCGGTAAAACACGAATGAGCATGTATCATGGCTTAGCAATCAATGCCCCGTAGACATGGTGTAGACGCACGGTTGTCGGCGATTCATGAAAAATTAACGTTCAGTCGATAATGATAACTAATTTTAGCGAGATTTATTTGGTTGTCTGATATAATAGTGACGTCTTCATTGTCAATCCTTGCCATTTGTCAAGGCCTCGCGAGTCTCGTCTTAGCTGAACGGGACATGAACAACTGACGAACGCGACTATCACACGAGCAGCCTCATGTAATTTGTTATTATTATTTTTGTTTTCGGGGACGAGGCTACTTCCCCAAGCACCCTCATCTGTACACTAGTGTTTAGAGCAAGAAGAGGAAAATTTGAGACATGTGGGAAAAAAGATAACATAAATAAATGGATAAATAATGGAATAATACTTTTTTTTTATTACACTTGCCTTAATCATGTTTATAGTGGACAAGTAGTTTTCAGCAGTTTTTACATTTATTCATTCATTTATAAATTATGGAACCTACACGAATTGTGCTTAGTATTTGAAAAACAACTCTTCGTTACAATAACTACGGACATACCGGTGAAGGTATCGGTTGCATTAATGATCAATTATGTTTAATAATATGTACAGTAGGTACTTGAATGGTCACAATGATGAATGAATATGAGAACTGGAAAGAGAAGGGGTGAGAACCCGAGATGTGCGAATATGATTGATAGTGAAGATTCGATCGGAAAAGAAGGAAAGAGAGTTAAGCGAGATAGTATAATCTTTAGGTATATGAATGATGAGAAAACGGGACCAGAGAGCTCTCGTGTAATTATCATCACTACTCGCAAGAAATCCGATTTGTCTTGGATTAAGCAAATTTGCAGAGGCAACGGAAGAGGCCGGTGGCGTGGCGGTGTTATTACGGTCCGCATTGTAGGCTAATTGAACTGGTACACCGTCGACAATGATACTCCATTTCGTATGTATACACACTTCAAAGCGTAGCCAGCTTCAGCTAGCCTGCAAGGGAAAGATGGGGGGGGGGGGGGGGGAGGGGGGGGGGGGGAGAAAAGGGGGAAATGTTTTGATATTTTTCTCTGCCCCAGGATTATCCCAATCCTGGTATAATAATAATTAGAAGAAAAATACAAATTATGATAGAAATGATGTAAATGGTGGTGGTGATGATGATGATGATGATGATAATGATGATGATGATGATGATGATGAGGAGGAGGATGAGGATGATGATGATGATGATTAAGTCCCATTTGTCTAATTAGTGTTTAGCTACGCCAGTGAAATGTTTTGTGTGAGAGATGCCTCAATTGGTAGGAATGGTGAAAAAGATGGAATACAATAGTAGCCAGAGACGTCCGGCGCATAACCGTGCGTTGTAATATCATCGTCTATACAAATTTAATGACAAGCTTAGTTTCAAAAGGCGCTTAATCCACTTTCCATAAAAAATAAGTTAACGAAATCAGTTCATTAATTAGCTTAATAGCTATCTAGAAATCCAAATTTGAGGACAAATGACACTATATTCTTATATAGGCATGTGTGCAAAGTTGGACAAAAAAAATTGCTATTCTACAAAGTAGAATTGCTATGGCTACAAAGTAGAATAGTGGATTTCATTCTCTTCAAATAAATGCATATAGACAACGATGAGTGCGCAAAGGGGGCGTCATTGACATGATACATTTTAACGGGAATCCATCCTCGAAATTTATTCACGAATATAGTTTATAATTTCTATAGTATTCGTAATTAAAAATCATTACAAGCATAATTCATATCCCAAAGTGTAGCAAAGTCTTGCTTCCAATATGTATATCTCTATTTTTGGAAATTATCATAATTAATTTGTAATGTTTTGTTGGAAGCAAGAATAAATTGAAATTGAAATTGAAAAAGTATGCAACATTTAGATGTTAACCTATAACATGAAGGTATAGAAAATAATCCAAGAAAGGACAATAACTTGCTCTCGAACTTGCCCCATATTACTCCTACCCCATTCCCGCTTCTGATGACACATAACCATAATGTGCAATATACCATATTGTATACATCATATTTTACTTCATTTTCTTGTTGTGAAATGCTTCATGCATGATACATGTACTATAATTCTCCGTTGAACCTTTTTTTCTCCTCGTCTACCTCAACAAAAACGTGATAATGAAATTATCAAACCCTTAAAGAGATCCTCGATTAATGTAACCATAGCAACGACGCGACGTTACAAAAATTGTGTTGGTCAAATTATGGGAAAAGACTACTTGACACTCCACACGAGTTGTGATATATACAGTCATATAATATATTATATACTTATTTACAGTGGTCCCGAACCTGTAGGAATGCACGACCTTGTTAACGTAGAATTAAACTAATTACGATACTTATATATGACGTGTTGTGTGTATGCACGAAAATTGGATTAGGGTTACGGTTCGGATTATGAAAGAAAAAAGCATTTGAGGAAAACATCCATGTAGAGTCCGTATTTACCATCGTGTGTATTATTTTCACACAGCTCATGTCGATGTTCTTGTTTTCAAGTTTGTAAGTACTTTGAGGCGTTTGAAGTCCAACTGCATGGTGTATATGAAAGGATATTGACAAAATGAATGTATGTGTACTATATTTAGGTCATATAATACCATATTCATAAAGTATAATGCCCATGTGTTATAATTTAGGAAGACGGTCTAAGACCGAAATCTCACCAACCTCCAAAAGTATTGAACAGAGTTTTGTTAATGTCATCGATTTTGTTTTATAATCGCTTGTATCATATTCTCCTCCAAGTAGAACCATTGGGCTAATGCACATGATGTAATACTTATATACAAGTTTTGTTTTAATACGATTGATTTGTAATTATGTAAAAACTTAACCTTCATTGTATTCTTGTAATATAGGTATAGAGAGACCAGATAATGATAGTTTTCACTTTAGTTAACAAATAACACGACTTCTTGGTCAATTGGTTTCTCCTAGTGAATATTTTGTTTCTTTGTTTGTTTTTATATAATTATAAGCTAGACATCTTTGCATGTTGTATAATTTTATTATTCAAAACATAGGGAAACTAGCCAGAAATACGTTATATCATATAAATGAATTACCTTTATAAACAAAGAAAATAGAGGAAACCTTATTTTCCTTGTTCACTTTCATTTACAATTGATTAATGTGACGCCAGAGGTTTATAAAAAGTATATAATCATGATAATAAGGGCCCCTAGTCTACCGTTATGATCTTGAGTGGTCACACTAATTATTCTTTTAACCACCACTGAAGTTTCGTTGTTTAAAAGGGATTCATTAACATCGTCGAAATCCACAAAACTTATTTAGAATTCTAGTGGTTCTCTCATACATCGATGTATTCATATTACCAATAGAACCAGGGAACATGTTTTTTTTTTTTTCTGATTTCCCTTCCGTTAAAAGGATTACCTTGAAATTGTCACACAATACCCAGTGTACATATCAAATAACAACAATTTGTGTTACTAGATGCCTTAAAAATATTCCTTCCAAATAGCTCATCTAATTGAGCATGATTGCTTCTTATATAAACAGTAAGCTGCACAGAGACCACTATTAATGTTTAAATTGACAATTGGTATATGTGTGTGTACAATATGCCGGTATGTGTTAGAAAAAATATAGGTGTGTTGCATGTTGTATTCAATTGAACACGAATAATGCACAATGCATATTTGCGATAACAGTGAATCTCGAGGTTATTCCACACAAATATGATGACATATATACAAAAACAAAACAAAAATAATACAAATATTAATAATAATGTAAAGTAAATCATTATTATAATGTAAATAATACTGCGAACCATGATCATGCATGCTATGATGATGGGGAAAGGTCAAATACAATATTTGTAATATATAACATAACAATCATGACAATAAGATGAAAGAACGGAAACCATATTTGACGTTTGGAGGTACTACAACTTTCCAACAAAGAAAATTATGATTCCATCAAAGATTCAATATCCTAAAGTAATTGCGTTATACATTTCACAATGAAGTAGCCTACATGTAAATCGACACTTCTCTATTTAGAGAAGAGGAAACGCAAGATGCCAATTTTGGGGCAGAAAGTATATCATTTTACCGCAAACTCCTTTGCCGGTTCTATTTAGATACCACCCTTCGTGACTTGTATGTATGCCAATCCATTATGGTTGATATGACGGTAATATTGGCGTCACAGTATTTTGAGCACTGATTGACTTACAAACCTACCGAACGCACAAATGCGTGTCCGGTTGGGCAAATACATTAGCGTTATTCGATAAAGAAATGATACATGGACAGTTTGCCGTGGTCAGCGAGTCGCAGAAAGAAATATTATCGGGAAAAAGAAAGCGAAACAGACGACGAAACGGAATGGGAAATTTGGGATAGAGAGGAGGGGAAAAGAATGTGGGGGAGGGGGAAGGAGTGGTAGGGAAGGAGGGAGGGTAGGAGGAAGGGAAGGAGAGGGGGGAATACCCATTTAACAAGCGCATGCAATTCTTCGATAAATACCTAGATAATTTACATTATAACGGGATTTAGTGATTATGTGGTATAGTTTCAAAATTATTCGGTAGAGGCATAATTAAAACATGCTGCAACTCAGGTGACATAAGACGATATGAGAAAATAATGTTTATCGTTGTTATTGATTTTTTTTTTTTTTAAAGATAATTATTGTATTACTTTTGGCTACAGGTAAAAATCATATAATGATTGTCTGTTATTGTTTAAAGATATTTGTTTCAATATTTTGTATTATCTTGATTTGTCACTCGCGTTTTTAATACGTCACACTTTGCAACTTGGCTCCAAATATAAATGTTATCTAATGATGTGATAACGCTGTACAAACAGATTTGTGTCCAAATGTAATAAATAAAATGTAAAGTGTGTTTAAAGAAAATGGCTAAAACATCAAACCAATCTGACACTTTATGTACAAATTAATGTTAATGTTTATCATTTAACTCTTTCGACGAAGAATGCAGAGTATGTGTTATTTTAAATGTTAATGGCTATACCATCTTAACATATTTATGTTAATTGTAATTCATGTGTTTGCCCTGGATCTACTAACGTTTCATATAACAAACTACATGGTTATATTCATAGTAAAGAAATCAATTATGAAATGAAAGTGCTCAAGATGGTTTGTGGTAAAACAAACGAAAATATGTCGGAACATTAGCTAGAGGGACACATTTCGCGCCAAAAACAAGTTTGCTCTAATTGCTATTCTTGGAAGAACGGTATACCCAGTGGATACGACTCCAATACATGACCTGAAACAGCGCCCCTCCACTCCTCTTCCACAGCCACCTTCAACCCGTTGCCTATAGTAGACATTCTAAATTCCATCGACCTAATACATCACCCAATATAGGTTATACCATAGAACATGACTGTGTTATATTTTGGGGGAATATATAGCGTGCAAGGATTGTTTATTTTTTTCGGAGGAAATCTCACCCCTTGAGCCAGTGGCTCGACCAACCGAACTAAATTGACACTTCAGGGAGGATTTCTAACGATTTTCGGTAGAAACGGAACGGGTCACATGATCCTGTTCATACAAACCATGTACAATATCCATAGATGATCAGCAGCAGCTATATCGGGACAAATAAACATACGGGTTACGGAACTTAAAGGGACTGTGTCGGCAAGTCTAGATGGCGTTTTGGGAATGAACACAGACTGAGACGCGCGATGACAGGTCTTTAACATCAGGCGGAATCGTACTATACTTACAATGAACTCAACACACTATTAAGGCATGTGTAACAGCATGGTGCCTACTTTTTTCCAGTCGGACCGACTGGGGGCAAACAAAATGTATAGAGGGCACAACTTATGTTTTTCTTATTTTCATTAGGTCCACCGTGCCTGCCCGCCCCCACCCCCCCCCCCCCCCTTCCCCCGTAGCTACGCCAAAGTGTTATATCATTATTCCATTGTTCCTTGTAAAAGAAACGGAGTACATTATGTTTGTATTGTTATGATTTATGATTATTTGTTATACGAATAATGTTTGGCATCTTCTCAGGGATGACTGGGAATCAGGAGGTGTAATCTTTCTTACTATTTTTTTACTCGCACTGGAGTTTAATTTCGACAGGATGTTTAGCCTCAGGTTTGACATGATGACATGGCAGTAATTATTTTATCTCACGTGTTACAGCATACTGTCCAAATGGTTGATAAGGTCATAATTGTAATTACTATACGACGTCATTTTTAATGCGAAAAAAGTAATATGCTTTTACTTTTCAAGCAGGACGAGTAGCATATCAAATTAATTGTCCACGCTTGCAAAATAATCCGTGGAAATTTCATGACAAAACAATAATTTTCTGGCTATAAAGATATGAGCGAAGTTGAACGTAAAGAAAATGCATTGCTATATTATACGGAGAACGCTTCCATACAAAATCTTTCATACTTTTAGTTATTATTTTTTTGTTTTGGAAACATATTTGTATTACCTGAATATAAGACATGCACATAATTATTTTGCTATTTCAGAGTGTCGGAATTGAAAAGTTTTGCAATTTGCCTTCCGAGAATATTACCATGAGAGTCAATATAGGGCCTATACATTTTTTTATGCTAGCAAAATCTTCTTCAGAGGCTTAACGACGAAAGTACATATCAACAAAATACCAGTACTGCAAAATACTATGCATACATAAACCATGATAATATTACCAGGAATTATTACTGAAATAATTCATGTAGATGTTACAAGCGTGTTGTGGCGAGCTTTTATCACAATTCTCTCCCAGGGTCGCTTGTTATCTAATTTGTCTGATTAGACATCAAACATGTCAGATGCAGACGGATGCGATTTTACTTAGATACGATATTGATTAAAAGTAATGTCATTGTGCCCTTGGCCAACACACACAAAAACACATCTCACAACAGCAATTATTTTTGTTTAAGATATTTGTTTTGTTGTGGTCTATGAATAGCAATATTAATAATGTATGTATTATGCATATTTTTGTATTTTTAAATGTCATACTACTAACTAATACAAGTTATATATATAACTTTTCATAAATTCCACCGTTGTAAACAAAATACCACACTCTATTTGAACTTTATTTAAATGACGGCAGAGTGTCAACACTGTTTATCAATAAATATAATTTCTCATCATTGGGTTTGCAGTGATGAATTATTGCAGATGTAACATTTGATATACTTATATATGTTTGTACTTTTCCGTTAATGAAATCAACTTGTTTGGAGTTTGGAGATTACAGTTGGTAGGCAGGAGGGCACTGTGTATCACTCACTTATCGGAGGCTTAAAGGGATAGTTGAGTTCTGGTAAAGAGAGTACGGTTTTGGTCAATCTTAATTTTAGTAACCAAAACCTGCACCATTACATTACAAACTAATAGTTATAACTCAACCATGCTCGAAAGGAATACAAAATTACAAATTTCTAAGTAAAAAGCCTTTTATCATTCAAAAAGAGCCGTTAAAACTCAAGAGGGTGCTCTCTAAACTCTCATTGGTTTCAACCATGTTTTGTTGAAATAGTGAATAGAGAGAGAGATAATCAACAGCTACTTATAAACCTTTTTGTAGAACACGGGAGAGAGTTATCAAACTTTTCCAAATAGGAAAGACGATCTTTCCATAGACAGGGGGCGTAGTCTGAAAGAGAACTTTGAGAAGGTGACATTCTGCAAGAACATGACTGTAAACTTACAGGTAGATGATGTACATAAGATGTAGAACGGTAAATAACATAAGTAGGTCGGGTGCAAAAAAGAATGATACCGTAAAAAAGACAACCGGTTTCACATGACGATTGCTCGTGTCAAGATGATGTTAGAATTTGTATAAATCCTCTTTCGTGTTGACTCAAAAATAGAAACTAGATTTGTAAGTATTTGGCACGCTCGGGTGTTATTGACCATTGTACGCAGTATCACTTGCTCTTCACACCTCCGATGATTTTATTCATGATACTTTTGTTTACATTTCTATTCTTAGTATGTTAATGACCCGACGAAACGTGTTTAATGTTGTACTGTGATGTGGTATGTTTACCATAATTATGTCGTCTGGAGAGATCGTCGTCCTTCTTGGACAAGTTTTATAACTAACAGAATAACATAAATATGTAACCCGATTTCTACTTACATACTAGTAAGCAAATAATTACCGTTGGTAAGGGCGATGTCACAAACTATCACTTCCGAGGCAATCTGGATGTAGCTATCTTTCCGAAGCGAAGCTGAGGAAAGATAGCGTATACATTCAGATCGCCGAGGAAGTGATAGTTTGCCATCGCCTGAAACCAAAAGGTGCTTATTTGCTTTATATTCCTCATCGAACTTCTAGATCTAGTCTAAGCAGGCCTAGTCTAACTCTAGTCTAAGTACTGTTACTAGGTTTGATCTACTTACCAACAATGTTATTCCAATCTCGGTAACAGGGTAACTCCATGACAATTCCATTATATTATAACAGTTCAAAAGTCAACGGTAACTCCTTGAAAATTCCAAAAGTTAAAACGCGAAATGTAAACTCCCCCCAAAACAGTTCAAAAGTCAACAAACACGAAAATAGAGTCTCCCCAACACTTGGTCTAGCGCTTTCAAGTCCATGTCAGACAGTTCGTCAAAATGTATGCTTCCAGCACCGTTCCAGCATCGCAATTATCTTGGAACACTTTCAGGCTGAACTTAAGTTGTCACTTTGTATTTTTACTTTCACTCTCTAGCAAAAAAATTTCAATTTCAGCTTCGTTAGAGCTCAAATCTTACGTCGAACAACAGAACAAGCAATTAACAGCGCAGCAAACGGTGTATAATACGTATCATAATTATATGCAACACTGCCGTTGTATATGGTACAGTTGCATAGCGTACCTGCATGCAGCTTCAGTGTGCTACGTATGCACAACGTATAAAATTAAATTTGTAATTCGCGCGCATAGAGTTATCACGCCACATCATTTGGGTACGTAATTTGAGTGGCCACACACGAGCTCCACAGTCAAGTCAATGCAACCGCGGAGTGTAGATAGTACTTTACCAATTATCTAGTGAGTGCAACGCACTTTCACCCAAGATATCTACACAGTGTAACGAAGTTTTCTTCTCCCATCAATGATGGGCGAAACTATGTTTCATCGTCGTGATTAACTTTTGACCAATCGTAGAGCAAGATTCTTAGTATGTGGAATATAAACCGAAATATCAGTATTCCGCACGACGGTCGGCATGTATGGGGGAGCTGTATAACGTCTGATATAAAAGTAAACCCCATGTATAGAGTCGGTTATTTCTGACAACTAATGTACAAGTATTCCATAGGGTAAATCTCTGGTACACCATGGACCCGTTGCAGAAAGGTATACAATCGATTATAAGTTACAATCAATTGTAAGTCAGATCATGTGTGTTGAAACGCGCAAATTTTCTGATTTACAATTAATTTTACCTTACAATCGATTGTATCTCTTTCTGAAACGGGGCCCATGTCTCCATATTCATAAAACCGCACCAGCTTTGATCCGTTCGAGTCTATTTGCTAAGCAACCCAAAGCTAATTACATTCTGACTATGGTTCTTCTTCCGTATTCTGGTATTAGCGGCCACAATCAAATTGCTGACTATTCTGTAACTTTGATATGGTTGTGCAGTGCAAGATGTGGTTTACTCTATCCAACCGGGTTTGACACCCTATACTCTTTTCGAGAAGTAGACTGGGTTCTTTTGCGTGCATGAGATGTGACTGAGTAACTAGTCCTGACCAGTTCGCACCTAAAATAATAATCTCGTAACAACGCATACTATCATCTAAAACAGATTTAGAATCCAGCTATAGACAGTTTAATAAATATGGGCCCGGACCCCCAGAAAACAGATTCTAAACCTTTATTGTTTGTCCATACATGCTATACATTCATTCAACTCCTTCTCAACTTAATACATGAGAACACAATCTTAATCGTTGAGTCTGTTTATCGGCTCTCTCCAAGTTCATGACAGAATTCGATCACGTGTTACTGTCCACCGAGCTGTGTATACTTTGATACAAGTACCCAGCAGCTATCGTCTTACAATGCTTACATAGGATCTGTCGACTAACATTAATATTCCATACGACACACGAGTTGTTTCCATTCTGCACGGCTTGAGCCCCTTGTGAGAAGTTTACCCCTCCCTAACTATTTCCCTCCCTCCCTCCCTCCCCGTGTCTCCCGTTGGGGGGGGGGGGGGGGGGAAGGGGGGATGAGGAGGGGGTGGGCGGGGGCTGTCCAGTAGTAAGGTTGAGTCTCCGCGAGATCGTCAGAACTATACATAAACATATTTTGTGAAACTCAGTGAGAAGTAGTATTGGAAGTTTGTTTGTTTGGTTACAAAGTCACCTTCGTTCAGAATTAAATACAACATCAAACAATTTTTAAAGTAATAGTAGGTAAATTAAATAGCAAGGGTATGAATTAATGTATAAGTGTATAAAACTACATTATATGGGGCCTGAAAATCGAGGGAGGCAATTAATATGTACATAATGTTATTGTAGCTCGGTGATAACCGCGTCTGACTAAAGATCTCCGGACACTGTTCAAATCCCCCAATTACTGGGAGATGATGCTGTCATTTTGTTCCGTGTATAAAATTTGCACTGCCGCACGCTGTGTGTAAAAACGTAAATGTCCGCCCCTCGGATAGGTCGATAAACAGAGGTCCTGCAAAAGAATCAGGCTACATTCTGAAAGAGTAAGAGTACATTTTTTTTTTACAAATTCGTTCGGTTTGTATATTTGCACATCGAAACCAAGTCAATACTACAAGGCATGCATGACAAGAATATTGGTGATCGAAGGAGGCAGTGATATTATGTACGATATATGAAAAGCTTAAATCCAAAAGGCGCTAAATCCATTTGTTCAACTTTTGAGGTTTTTTGTTTAAGTTTGTGCACATGTCTATGGGGATATAAAAATGGAACGTTCCATATATTGAGTTTGATTGTGTAATTTGTCATTAAGTTAGTATTTCTAGACATCTACATAGATAATTAATGTACTGATATCGATCGTTAACTCAATTTTTACGGAAAGTGGATTTAGCACCTTTTGGAACTAAGCTCTTCATATACAGACATCACATGTACTGCAGAGTGTAAGCGAACCGGAACAAGGCGTGACGTATGAAAGTTCGACTGTCATCCAATACAATGTAAAGAGACACAAGGGGACATCTTCAGAAGACAAACAAATATTTCATAAACTCCCTCTGAGAATTAAAGTTCACATAATTATTATTAATTTATACCTCTCTCCTTTTCTCTCTTTAACACACAGAAACACATACACACACAAACACGTACACGAATTATACACGCATGCACACTCAATAACCACCTCCGTTTTTCCCATTTTGCAAATTATTATAAACATCTTGTCATAATATCATTTAACAAGTTAGAATTTGGTGTTTCGAAAACTCTTGGGGTTCCCCCCCCCCCCCCCCCCCAAAAAAAAAAAAAAAAAGTTTCCTGTAAACCTAGCTGGCGGGCCGGCACATTGATATCCCCTCTTAACAATGAACTCATCCTGTTCAGAGCGGTAGTTCACACATCGCGCGATATCGACCCACCAAGGATTCATTTATCTCGCCCCCGGTACAACAATACACTTAAAGGGACTGTCCGACTTTTACAAATCTTCTGAACAGTTTCCAGTAGACGGATGGGGATGAATGTAACACACAAAAAAAATCCAGATCGAAAGGCCCATTCTACGAATGAAAAACGAATGCGTCCTTCCACCAACCTATATATCGGTCAATAAAGTCGTTTACCGGATTTAGCATAATATTACAACAATATTGTACTTATTATTGTAAAGGTACTGTGAAGCCGATATTTGTAAAGGAATGTCACGGAAAAAGTTGTCGAAAATGAAGAATATACAAATACATGTAGTCAATTTAGCGGGGTTTGGATATTTTGTTTAGTATTCGCTTACGCCGTTGTTGATCTGTGCGCGGGTCACGTAGCGCGGGTCTGTGAGCGGGTCACGTAGGGGTCACGCGCAGCAACGTGGTTCTCCGTGGAATCCGTGTGCGAAATTTCGCACCGGGTGAATACTCGTATAATGCGAATAAAACGCTGCCTGTCGTTTTATCATTTTGAGGTCTATAACTCCACGAAAAAGAGATTTCAAGCTCTAATTTTTTCAGGCATGCTGTTAAATGACATTTTCTTTCATATAAGACAATAACCTCGCAACTTTTGAAATTTGGCTTGCAAAAGGGGGACAGTCCCTTTAACACAATGAATCTTCGCATCGGAGAGGCGTATTTTGATAATCATTCCCAGCGGGTTCTTTCTCATGTTATCTTTCATTAGAATTCAAAAGAATACACTTTACGGTAATTATAAAAATAAAGAAGTCTTCCAATTCCACCTTTTTAAAGGTGCTCAGGGCGCAGATAACTATTAATCGTCTGCGTATCCTCATCTTGATAATCATTCCCGGTAGATTCCCTTTCATTATAATTCTAAAAGATACTCTTTTCGGCAATTAAACTGCTTATCATTATCTTAAAATCGTTGATAAGGCTCTGCGAGGAGCGTGACGTGTAACAGGATTTACACCCATTATAATCATCATACGACTATTAAAGTAGACCCCACCTTCTCATTAACATTTCCCTTTTTTTATTTTCATTTTTTTTTGTTAAGTGGAAAAAACTTAAGAAAAAAAATAACAACACTCTCTGGAAAAAATTATCTAATCCCAGTGCATCTTTCATTATAACGCAACGCTGTCCCGTAAGCTTGAGCCAATCAGATTGCTTGTTTTATCGTTGCGCTAAAAGTGCATTTTGAGGCGATATATTGACACGAACATCATCTGGATATTGGTTGTATATATGGAATCTCAACTCACAGTAGACGTATTTGTTTAGGTGAATTAAATGTAAAGAGATAAAGAATGTGATCCACTTTGAAAAAGGGCAGAAAACATTCATGTAAGATAATTAAGGGACAAGGGAGATATGAATGATCAAACTTGGTTTGTACTTAGATATTGGTATTCTTAACTTTGGCCCTTTAACATGTTTAATCTGTTTGTTTCGTTGTGTGTATGACTAGTGGTTGCTGTTGTTGATATCGTTTTGTACATATGTTCGTATGTTATTCATACTGGCGATGGTGCAACTACAAGTTGCAATTTATTATTATACATGTATATATTGACCTTCAACCGTTCTTAAGTGAACTATGTACATTGCACGGATTCGGCTCATTTATCACCGTAAACGACTTGAATAGCAGTGAGACGTTCACTCATAAATCCGGGATCGAGTCGACGAATTGATGAAACATAATTCGGATTAATGTTCCTACCCGCTTTCGTTCGCAAACATAATGTCCCAAATTGTTCTTCATTTACTTTCGATATTCGCCCACGGAGAATCTACTCTAATTAACAGGTTGCCTATTTAAAATGTCTCATCCACATAGAATTGATACGTGGCACGCCGATATCTCGCAAGCAAGGGGTTACTCATGATAACATACCTGTTGAACTCCGACTCATGTTCTTATTGCGTACTTCCGCGTATATCGTCGGACTATATCACTCGTGCATCAACTCATTAACCTTATAAACCGTATTAGCCGTATCAAGCTGTTTAACTTTCACCTTTTCCGCCCAGTCTTTTCCTTGTTTGCGTAATGTTCCCCGGGGAGTTCAGAAGGTGCACAAGAGAATTATGCGGGTTTGAACTGTGCCCGATTGACCAGGGGTAATGTTCGCCACAAGTAACAAATATGGTGTGCGCATTATAAATTGAGATTTATGATAACTACGCATTTTATTCATTCATTTTTTTCGGAAATCTCTTTCATCAGATGTTCTAATTTTAGCTCACTTCAGTCATAATATGTCTTAAAATGTTATAGTCTAATAGTTGCATAATCTAGTTCCTAATATAATATACGGATAGAAGCAGTTTTTTTTTGTATTACGTTGTATGGTATAAAATTAACACAACCCGCCTACAGGACTATAATGCCTATATGATCACGAATCGTGAATAATTCACGTAATATTTTTTCCTTAATTGGACGTCGGTGGCTTCGAGGTTGGATGACCACTAATATACGTCTTTTAACGAACGTAAATCCTGACTAAGGGTTGATGAAATGTACAAGACCATAATAATTGTGGTCTGATACGTCCACTGAGTGATGAGTGAATGATATTTACAAACATATGACTTAGTATATAAGGGGCCCCTAGAAAAAAGTTACATATCACTGATGGGGCCACTCTGTTTAAATTAAAAAAAATATTAAAAAAACGAAATAAATAAATACAGTAATGAGCGAAAATGCAAATTACCTTATACTTTCTCATTGTCATCGTTTTTTTTAACAAAGCCAACATTTTCATATTTAATCATAAATATCTCAATAACTAAATTCAAAGAAGAATTCAAAGAAGAAAATGTCTAGTATACTAGGACAAGCATACAATATTAGATATGCGAGTTAGTTTGGTGAGTGTGATTCAGACCAAGTTACTTACTCCCTTTAAGTACCTTTCTATTATGAAGTGAAAAGGCCATAACGAGAAGTATTGATTATGGAATATTGTAAGCAAAATTTATTAGTAAAACGAGTTTGACCCAAGCACTTACGAGAGTGTGTTAATCTACTGATCGCGTCATCACCTTAGAGTGTATTAAAATCTTTAAATGAATGTGTATCCCTTAATTTCAAAGCTCTATTTATTTCAAGCTAAACGCTTACATAATGCACGATTATGGTCCAACGCGTTTCAACAATTTTCTCACTTATAGATACACTCTCAATTCATGCGTTTTATCGAGGAGATGACGCATGCAATCTGGTTTGATACTTCACCAATATAATGCATAATATTAAATCAATTTTGGGATATAGGTTTATGCAATATAGAGGTTTGTTCTTCAATATTATGCTCAACTTTTCGGAATATATTTTGTCACGTGGCCTGATAATACAACCGTTTAGGAAAATAATGATTCTATTTATCGATGATGTGTAAAATGTAAGTGTAGACAGTGGGAGATACATTTGAATCCAAAATACATGTATTTTACAAGAAGTTTAACGATATTTCAACAAAATAAGAACGTCTCGTGCAATTTTGGTGCTTTTTATAATTATTTTAAACTTTACAGAGTAAGCCAAATGTGTGGGGGCGGGGATGTTTCAATCCAGGCGTTTATTTGTGATGATTTACAAAGCGTATATTTTGTTGTATAAACCACTTGGGACTTTCCAAAATACCAAAATTGAAGCATAATATGCGATGAAACAAGCATTAGAATATTTTTAGCACAAATTATGACAGATTACCTAAAGGTTGCTTTCTTAATTCGATTTGAAATGTAACAAATATGGATGTTAGCACAATTATTGATGACACGTAGTCTTAAGTTCTTCAAATTTGTTTGTATTTTTTGTTTGTTTGTATTTTTTTTTTCAGCTTTCAAGCAATATTTTGCTAAATCGTTTTTGCACATGTAAACGAATAAGACCACAGAAGAATTTTAACAATTGAACTACTTTTTACGCAATATTCAGGACATAAATATGAACTTAAGTTGCCTCAAAACTCAACATGATTGCGCATTTCTTTTATCTATTTGGTGCAACTGCATGTTGTTGATGTTCCAAAAACAGACCTGCACTCATCATTATTGTATACAATTATATACTTGAGCGCAATTTAAGACATGTTATTTGAGATTTTTTAGATTTAGATTTTCTTCAGATAGTATACTTCATGACGAAAGTATTATTGAAGCAAATATTTGCTTTAGCAAAGTTTTGGACCAAATATCTGAAATTGCTTTGAAATCTGTACTTCATTGTGTCTTTCTCGTAACATTAACATTCGAATGCGGTCGTCCGTTCAACTGCTGATCGGCGTAGTATGATGATTCCTAACAAACCAACCATAAATTACAGATGCAAGGATATTTTATGGAAATGTGACACATTGCTTGCAACAACAACAGAAACCCAAATTGAGAGTTCACCCATTGCCAACAAGAACACAGTGTACCTCGTATATATTTACATGTATATCGTGACCACGTGAAAATGACACGATTGAGAGGGGGTGGGTTAATACTCGACATCACTGCCACTATCTTGCTCGACTCTCTCACACCATGATGCTTGTCGATCGAGCGAATCAGTCTATCCGCAGCAGCAGTAGGCATAATTGAAATGCCTTTGTTGTATGTTAGCAGTGAGGTGTTGGAGCCTATGATTCACGTTTCCGTTCAGGGAATTACCTTGGGGTTTATCTTGAACCTGTTCATTTCCCCTCAACAAAACTGTTCACATAATATTAGTATACATGGTCTACCAAGTTCCTATAGCGAATGAGTTAATGTCTTGGTACCAGAAACGGCGGTGGCGTAACGTAGTCGGACTGATGGGGGGGGGGGGGGGGGGGGGGGGGGGGTACACCTCCTGTATTTCTGTACTTAATATTTCACAAACTTAAGTCTTATGTTCTGTGTTATTGTTTTGTCTCAAATTATTGGGGGAAGTGCCAAACGGAATGCACTCTCGGTCACGACATGCCCTGGGGCGTAGCGAAAGAGGCGTACAATCGGGGAATGCCCCCATCATCTGCCTCATTTGGTAGTTCTTCATCCAACACTGACTTCCCCAGGTGGGGTTAAGCTGGAAAGGGGACATTCATAACACCTTCATATGTATGGATATATGCAGCCCCCCACCCCTCAACCACTTTGTGGGAATCCTTGATCCAATCCCCTATACTCCTCACCCCTCTTTGCATACCGCGTTCGTTGGCTACACCTATCCACTGGTCTTGAAACGAAAACTGAAGCCCACTGGGCGAGATGGAGAGGGGGCATCGGCAATTGAGCCAATGCTCTCGATGCCTCGATTATCACGCATCGTGCACCCCATTAGCCGGTCAAATCGTCCTCCATCAGCGAGTAGTAGAGGAAGTGGGGGCGAATGACTCTTAAAAGAGTTTCCAATTTAGCGTCGCTAATCGCGGAACGATCGGTGAAATTAAAAAGAGCACGCGCCCAGAAAAGTGCGAGACGTCTTTGGGTTTGATCTTACTAATGACCCAGACGGCCTCCAACTTGTTGAACGATGAAAGCTATTACTATGATCACTCGACACAATAGTGTCTTTTTAATCTCATAATACTTAATCACAATCTGTTGCCTCCATGATTTATCCATACAGTTATGCTTTGAAAACATGTGTTAATCCGCCCCGTGCATTTCGCAGTCCAATTCGCACACATCCATTGTTTTTAAAGCCAACCTTTAATTCTAATTTGGTTAATAGACACGATTACGTTGTGTTATTGATCCTGTTAATGGACAAGTATAATTATTTATGAAGGTCATCTGCCAATGAAATGGTGGAGATGAATGTCGCAACAACGCTAATGTAGGTATAATATATACGTGTTAAGAGTTAACAGTGTTTTCATATCTTCATTAGATGAACGGCAGAGCTTTCCACGTCTATTACTGGTGTATTATCATTATAATCATTAGTGTAATTACCTCCGCCAACGAAGTTGGAGGAGGTTATGATTTTGGTCCCGTTTGTTTGTTTGTTTGTTTGTTTGTTTGTTTATTTGTTTGTTCGTCACCAGTCTCCTGCGCACAATTTTACAGATATCTCAACCAATTTTTCTTAGAAGCTTCGTGTTAATCTAGAATAGAACCCATTAAATTGTCCAGGTCAAAAGTCAAAGGGCAAGGTCAAGGTCACGCAAACATCAACATTCGAGTGATGGCGGAGGTTTGCACTCCCTAGTGCACTGCGTCTAGTTATCATTATTATAATTATTTGTATTATTATTACCATCATTATAATTGTAATCATTATTATGACCATAATTATTACTGTCATGATAAGTATCGTAACTATTATAATAGTTATAATATTAAAGTCATCCATTACCTTTGTCAAATAAAACCGACATTACTTGGGGCTTTCACATTTGTCTTCTTCATTGATGTTTGGCTTATAGCTTATAGCTTATAGCATAAAATAATCTAATGGATTTTGATTTGTCTAATGTTTCCCTAATTGTAGAGATATTTATGATTCAACTGAAAAGCGTTCCGTACCACTTTTTGATTATAGTCAAATCAATGGACACATTTTCACAAGGTAAACAGTGTTCAGTTTCATTCAGATGATCAAAGTCTAAAATATCATTTTCGGAAAACCCATGTGGAGTTAATGAATCACTTTAATACAGTTATAATTATATTAATTTAGATACTTATTAAATTAATGTTAATAACCTAAGCAATAAACTTTGTATTTATTGTTTTCCTTTTCAATTTTCATTTATTCTTACAGTATCAGCTGCATGCAACTGTCCGAAAGGCAAAAAGAGTAAGTATTACAATATTTTGTAAAATGCATTGTATTATTATGTTGATATCATAAGTGAATTATAATTGTCATGTATTCCTGTGCAATATTGCAATTGGATATAAATTGTAAACGTATTAGAATCAGTAGTTGTAATTATAGTAGTTGTAATAAGTAACAGTAGTAACACTAGTAGTAAAAGTAGTAGTAGTAGTAGTAGTAGTAGTAGTAGTAGTAGTAGTAGTAGTAGTAGTAGTAGAAGTAGTAGTAGTAGTAGTAGTAGTAGTAGTAGTAGTAGTAGTAGTAGTAGTAGTAGTAGTAGTAGTAGTAGTAGTAGTAGTCGTAGTCGTAGTCGTAGTCGTAGTAGTAGTAGTAGTAGTAGTAGTAGTAGTAGTAGTAGTAGTAGTAGTAGTAGTAGTAGTAGTAGTAGTAGTATTGGTAGTGGTGGTGGAAGTTGTGGTGGTGGTGGTGGTGGTGGTGACATTATTAGTAGTAGAACGTGCTTCGATTGTAATTAACTGGTTGTATTATTTTATTATTTATCTGAAGGTATAAATACAATCCAATCGTCTTCTGTATAACTAATTCCAACATAATGTGAAAGGGGATCGTCTGCGTTCAAATGCAGAAACGATTCATCAAATATTAGAACAAGCATGAATATAACTATTTGATCATAATAATGATGGAACTAAAAATGTTATTGATGAATACGTTGAATTAATGTTAGAGTAAAATGAAAAATTAATATAAAGGCAATCAATTGTTATATAAAGTGTACACAAATAATTGTAATTTTGTATGTTTTCGTATATTTCTACAGGCTGTTGGATCAAATGTGCAAGACTCTATCAACGAAGTAAGTATCAAAAGCTATTTATTGAACACCCATTTCAACGCACAAATTAAAATGCACAAAGAGAAACCAATGTTAAACTGATTTTACAGTATTATCGCGTTATAAATCATTTAGAATATTGTAACTGCTTAAAGCAGTGGTGTATAAAACAGCTCATATTCGCCATCACATTATAGGACAAAACCAGCTCAATATCTGGGAAATTCAGCTCATTTTGGTCAAAACCAGCCAATTTCGGGCAAGTCACCTATGTTTCACGCCAAAACAACTCGTGTTTGTTGACAACAGGAAGGGTTTTTTATTCGCGACGGGCAAAACAAAAACGGGCCTCCCTTTAAAAAAAAGAAGGAAAACGAAATTGACCGTACACTCATAAGAAAGGTGGTATCACTGCCTCATTTGTCATAGGCTTTTAAATGTGAGGCATCTATTATGCCATGCCACAGTTGGTTCAAATTGACCCACATTCCTTCTTACCCGCGACCTTGCCACGTTTCATTGAACCTCCCCGCTTTAAAGATAACAATTAATGTGTATATGTGCATTATATGTGTGTTTAAGTAGGTGCGATAGACCTTTACAAACGTCTCATTGGTCAATGTATTTGTCAATAACAGAAAACACCTCTTTAAAATCGTCATTGTAACCCTAACCCCAATTTTAAGATAACAATATGTATAATATACTCCGCAAAAAAAGAAACTGGACACTTGTATAAGTTGAAATATTTCATATTAATGTACGATAAAGTGTACATGATCATATATCAAATTAAAGGGAATTTAGTTCTCTACATGCAGGGTATAACTTAAAGGTGTAATCGTTCATGCATGAAATGCCATGGTCAATTAACACTAGCAAGGTCTGTTTTTAAAAATAGCAAAACAATGGAGGACCACACCATTCGACTGAAATGATAGTAAGCGTTTCACTTAAAACAAGATGAGCGGGGCAAGTAAATTATGACATTATTCAACTTTATTGTTATGAACAAACTCTGGAAATACAAATTTGTCAATGAAACAGGGCCAGGTTATGAAAGCATTATCATACTGGCCTGTATTACAGGCATGAAGCTTGTCTATTTCATGTTTCCCCTGCAATTTTAACCATAGTTACCTAGAGAAATGTCATGTTAAAGACTGCCCAAATGTTTGACCAAGGGTGACTTCAGGTTTTGAAGATCTTTGGACTACGGTATAATTCTTGAGAAGAATTTATACCATTTTCATGCTGAAATAAGGGCACAAACTGTGGTTTTGACTAATAAAGCTTTGCCATGGAATTCCCCATTTTGTTACTTTTGGATGAAAATAACAGCTATAACGTTCACAATTTGTCTTCATTTATACTCTTTATTGAGATGAAGATAGATAATGTCACATTTGTAATGCAAAATTATGCCATCTCATGAATATAGCGTTTTAGATTATGCTTATCAACATTTATATGGTTGAGTGGATGTTCCATCTTTGCTATTTTTGAAAACAGACCTTGGTGTGGTTAATTGACCGTGACAAGTCATGCATGAATGATTTCATCTGGATTTCATGCGAATATTGAAGAGGGTAATTTTATCTTTAATTTGATGTACAATATCATATATTTATCGTTAATGAATACGAAATATTTGGTCTCATACAAGTGTCCAGTTTCTTTTTTTGCGGAGTATACATGGAGGCAATGTAGGCATTTACAAGCTTCGGTTTTGCTTATTATAATTATAATATCATATCTTTATATTCATAATGGCAACAAATGTATATCACTATGATAAATTAAAGTATTAAAGTAACAAATACAACACAAATTTGTAATTTGTCATTGATCACATGTTTCACATGGGTATAATTCTTCAGTTACTGTAGGTTACTCTGATAAATATTGGATCTCCTGTAACATTTCTATTTTATCTCCCATTATTATACGTCAACGATCTACTCCAACTTACCAATTTAATTATCTGCTCAGACGGATATTGCATGTCTATATAGCTTAATCGTATTTTATGCACCTCTACCTACAGAAAGACAAGTTGGCAGCCCACTCCCAGACAACTCGCTGCAAGATATACTGAAGGTGAGTCACCCCGCCCCCACCCCCCCCCCCCCCTTTCTCTTTATGCGAACTATAGTCGCAGACTTACATATGACGTCTTATTTATTTAGGTGTCGCATACATCTTCTTCGGCACCCATCTGCCCTTCTCTCTCTTTCTCCCCCCCCCCCCCCCCCCCGCCCCCTCTCCCTCTCTTTTCTTCATTCCTATAACAAGCTTTTTATCTGTCTGTGTATCTAGTACCCTTTTGTATCTTTATATTTGTATATGTACTTATTTTTATATTCACATTGTCAACAATGGCATTTATAGATATATGAATATATAACTATCGCCCAATTTGTGTAGGTTTATGCAAATATTGTTTAATCTATCATATCTATTGACACATCAATAATGTAAATTTCTCCCCGAAATCAAGACTTTTAAGAGGAATATTATGTAAAATTATCACTTGAATAATAAGCAACGAGTTAATTCCCTCTCTCCCTTTTGCACACACACACACACACATACACACACACATACACATACACACACACACACACACATACACACGCACACAACACACACCCATACACACACGCACACATATAAACAAACGCACACTCACGCATCTTCTTTCAATTATTATAAACATGTTAAAACATGATTAAATATTACGGATACACAGGATTAATCAGTTTAAAAGGCTTAATAAAATGATAACATGTATGGGATGAAATAATATTATGGTATCAAATAATACTAACATTCATAGTACCGATAAGGGTTTAATTTTTTAATTAAAATGCATATTTGACTTTAAAAATGAGTAACTCTCAACAAAATTTCTCCCTCATAATTATTACGTCTATTAAACTTTTACAAATAATTTATTAAACATAATGACGGCAATAATAAGAGCAATAATAATAACGATGATGGTAATAATAATAAGAACAATTAAAATAACAATAATGATAATTCATTAATAATAAGAATAACAGTACTAATAGCCTCCCAAAAATAATGGTAATAATACTACTGACAATAACGATGCACAATGTCCATCGATATGCACGTCAGCACGTGTGATGGTACTTGTAGAGAGTACTCTCGCCTTTTGTTACAGGTTTGTGTGGGTGTATAGGTAACTCGGAAAACGCTATAATACGAGTATAGGCTCAGAGAAAACAGAAATATGGCAAATCTAATAGCAGATATATAGATTGTGATGTAAGGAATTCTAAATAGAGGAATGTCCCGTCATGTACCCGGTGGTTTTATCCCACCAAGATGGATGGGGTCGCCACGAAAGCTTGCTAGTCAACACTGAAATATTATGATGAATTTCACTATTGATTTGTAGTTACATGCAGCTGCTATACTGGCTTGTTTCGGGTGCGTTGTCCTGTTCTTCCGTTTACAATATATCCCCACCGCTATATCCGGCGTGTTTCGGATCTTGAACTCAAAGTGAGCGAAGGGAGTTTGAAATATCCAACTATTGTTCGGTTTTTTTTTCTTCTTTTTTTCAGTTATGTAATTCAGTAATACAATTAGGCTGAATTGAATCGTGCATTTTCAGTGGACAACTTATGTTTTTGTTAAGTAATTTTAAAGGGATTTAAGTAAACTTTGCTGACATGTACAAAAAACTGACCAAGGGTTGATACAATGTGTTATTTGTCGATCTGGTGAAGTTATGTTCACTGAGTGATGTTTACAAAGTCCATGGTAAATGAATGTCATGTGACCGAGTTATGAGCGAAAATGCAAAGTGATAAATGCTTACTCATTGCACTACCTTTGTACACAGTTGTTAATCTCCCTGGGAGAGTTTTAAATCCGAACACTTCAGTCATAAATATCTTCATAACGAAAGAGAAATTCGGAAAAATACAAAATCTAGTCCATGCTACTGGTAATATGAATACAACGAGGTATGCGAGCACAGACTGCTAGAGCTAGAGTTCTATGGGTAAGTTTGTGGATTTTAACAATGTGACTAGGTCCCTTTAAGCCGTCTTCGTCTTCGTCGTACATGCGAGTAATGATATGTTTACAATGATAGATTTGTATAGTCCAAAATCTTCGTTTTAAAATGTTTTTTAAGCGTTATTCATTTTGCACTTGAAAACAGATTAGACTAAAACGCTGCAGATTAGCCACCGAGGTTATTCTATAATTCGTTGTCTTTACATGTGTAAATCTAGTTTGAGAAAGATAAGACCAATATACAGAATTACCATATTATTATTCGCAAACATAATACTTAAATGCTTTCCTGTTTTGTTATCTATAAATCCCATAGACAGTTATGTTTATTAGCAAATAAAACACATTAGCAAACAAAAAGTAACAACGAACTATATATAATAATACAGCAACCAAGGCTCCATTCGTTCTTTGCTTTATAGTAGGCTTGTTAAGAGGTCCGTCACTGCATTTTGGGGTACGTTTCTTTTACTAAGCGCACATATTCCTTGGATCAAAAGAAGAAAATTCATCCAAAGAGACACTCTGTATCTATTTTTTTAAATGCAAATTAGGCCTAATTTCCATAATTTATGCAAATTTATTCATGAAAATAAGATATTCCATGAAAATGGTGTTTTTATTGACATATTTGAAAGAGAACATATTCCTTGGATCAAAAGAAGAAAATTCATTCAAAGAGACACTCTGTTTATATGCAAATTAGGCCTAATTTCCACAATTTATGCAAATGTATTCATGGGAATGGGATATCTATGAAAATGGTGTTTTTATCAAGATATTGGAGATGACATATTCCTTGGATCAAAAGAAGAAAATTCATCCAAAGAGACACGCTGTATCTATGAAAATTGGGCGTAATTTCCATAATTTATGCAAATTTATGACAATGGTGTTTTTTAAAGATATTGGACAGAACATATTCCCATGAATAAATCTGCATAAATTAGGCCTCATTTGCATAGATGCAGAGTGTCTCTTTGGATATTTTTTCTTCTATTGATCCAAGGAATGTGATATCTTAAACATGACAATAAAAACACAATTTTCATGAAGAAATTTGCATAAATTATGGAAATAAGGCATAATTTGCATAGATACAGAGTGTCTCTTTGGATAAACTTTCTTCTTTTGATCCAAGGAATAAGTTCTCCCAAATATGTCAATAAAAACACCATTGGTATAGATATCCCATTCCCATTAAATAATTTGCATAAATTATGGAAATTAGGCCTAATTTGCATAGATACAGAGTGTCTCTTTGGATGAATTTTCCTCTTTTGATTCAAGAAATATGTATGCCAAGTTAAACAATCGTACCCCAAATTGCAGTGAACACCCATATGTTGGGGTCTTAACAAGCCTACTATATATTATCCATAAATCGATAGACATCGGCGAAACGTCGTACTTACACAAGTAAGGTTATTTTGATTCATACATTTTGATATCTACTTCGACTGGATTAGTGAGAATCTACATCCATAAATCCACTTTGAGAACGGTGATATATTATGTGCAAATCTAGCTATAAAAAAAACAATCATAGAATTTGCATAATTCCTTTGTTTTTGCATGTAAATCCAATTTGAGGCGACATTAAACCATATTTGCAAATCTCGATACATAAAAAAACTAATATAGCCCTTAAGTAATCATGTTTTATATCAATGAATCTTGTCTGATCCTTAAAAGACAGGTCTGGCAGAATTTTGTTTTATATCCATCATTCTAGACCTGAAAGGGGATTATCATCCAAAAATAGTTCTTTGATATGAAAAGGAGCTTAGTTTTATTCATCAGTTTCACCCACACTTTAAAGACCATTATGTTTGCAGAAATAGTGAGTTACCTTAGAAAAAAATAGTGACACGGGGGAAAATGCAGTTTTCACAAAATTTGTCTCTAGATATGTACAGGTTAAAAAAGTAGTTGCTCCAAATATTGGTTGAGGGGATCAAGTATATTCGATTGGAATAAATGTTGGGGGCCAACTTTTATTCAGTTTAAGAAAATATTTAAAAATCCTACATAAACTTTATTTGTTAAATTTTACTAAAATGGTTTAAAATTGTTTTTGATGATCGATCTATTGAATAATTATTTAACGAAACATCACATTCACATTTTTCTATTAAGAAGTGGTTGAAACTTGAGGTGTCTGGAGGGCGCCCTTTTGTGTTAACAGCTGCTTTTTTAAATGAAAACAGCCATGCATGTAACTCAATTGTTTATATGTTTCACTAACATTCAAGCATCATTGAATTATAACTGTTAGTTGTTATTGATATAACTAACAATTAGTTTCAGTTACTAAAATTCTGTTAGACAAAAACTGTTCTATCCCTCTAAAGCAATATACAGTGAAATGATAAAACGTTTTCCACAGGACGAATAGAACCGTTTTCAAACACGCACCTCAGTTTGTCAATGCACACTTCGGTGCAGCTTCCCGGGCCTAGCACAATGCAGACACTTGTAACGGAACGTGTCCAGGGTTGCCATATGTTTTGGGTCGCATTAGTCAAAATTCAAATCTGTCTTCGGCATTTGGTCTTTTCCGCTGGCAGCTATACGGAAAGACAGATGGTTATTGGCAGACGGTGCGGAGACGCGTTGCGCTATCAATTTTACTTTTGCGAAATAAAGAAAGAAAATAATGTTTCTTTTGTGGTTGTTTCAATTATGCCTCTCCTCTTCCTTCTCAAGTGTCCGTGTGTGCACTTGTGTGTTGTGTTTGTTTGTTTGTGAGTGCGTATATTATGTGTGCGTGCGTGTGTATGTGCGTGTGTGTATATATGTGATTTTCTGTTGTGTTTCCGTTATAAGTTTGTAGTAAATTGTGATTTAAATATGAATACAAATATCATCTCACTTTATCAACCGCAATGCCCTCCATTCACTCCTATCTACCCCATCTCCCATTGTCTTCCCGTAATTATTTTTCTATTTTATGTTTGATATGTACGCGTGTGTGTGTGTGTTAATTACAGATTATCTGTCTTATTTTCCCTGCCATGTGAGTGTGTGTGTATGTGTGTTTGATATTGTAAAAATAACAAAAAACACCAAACCGATGACAAAATTTTGTTGGAGACCCTACGCCCCCCACCCCCGCCCCTTTCTCGCTCTCTCTCTCTCTTTCTGTATCTTTGCTGTACTGTTGTATGTGTATTGTGTGCCCCTGTTTGTATTCCCACTATAGAGATGCCAATATAATGATAGTAAAATATAAAGGAAACTGATCAGAAATAGCTGAAATCAAAGTAAAATGAGCAACGAAAATACGCTTTGCCGGGAATCGAACCCGAGACCTACGGATTACAAGACCGGTGCTCAACCATCGAGCCACAAAGACCCTTGTTTAATAATAATATGAGTATTTTGCTTGTCATTTTGTCAGTAATCCTTGACAATTTTTGACGGAACGTTTGTATAGTACCACACCATTAAAGGGATAGTTGAGTATTGGTCAAACTTAACTTTAGTAACCAAAACCTGCATCATTACGGTACAAACAAACTAATAGTTATAACTCTACCATGCTCGAAATGTATACACAATTACAAACGACTAAGTAGAAGCCCTGTTATCATTTTTAAAAAGAGCTGTTACAACTCAAGAGGGCGCTCTCTAAAAGCTCATTGGTTTTAGCCATTTTTCATACAAAATTGTGCATTTAATTTGTTGGTAAAATAATGATTCACCAGAGATATCATCAACAACTATTAAAAAACCTATTAAGATTGTTTTCTTCAAAGTAGTCTATATTATAGCATGTTTTGTATTTTTCTAAAAAGTAAAAATGTTCTCCCGGCCGGTAGACTTATGAATAAAATATCTTGAAATCAAATGTTTCAACTATGAGAGCATTTGAAAGGGAATGATTCTCATTTTACATGTTTTATTCAAGGAACTTTCAAATGGAATTAAAACCAACCAATTTAGTGTCAAGGGGCATTTCGGGAAGTACCAAAACTCAAGTGTACCTTTAAGCAATATTAACTGTTCGAACACAACATTCGACCGCTTATATTTCACCTCAGTCTGAAGAAGAAAAAATGCATGTGCCATCGCAACCTTGCCACTATTCATTGTTGGAGTTGTCTTTGACACTGATGGGCGAAAATGCGTTTTGTCATTGCCTACGTCAATATTCCTTTTAAAATAAAAAAAATTAAAATAACATGAATATATATACGAAGCAAAGGGAATAATTAACGGCAAGCTGCAGCTAACGTACAATATTTTAATCTCCCTCATATTATCATGTCATGTGCGCCCAATTCGATTTTCTTGACGATTGTGTGTTAATGGGTGCCCTTGGGGGCGCCATAACAAGAATATCATTATATTATACGGGGGTTTTCTTACCAAACGATGAAAGGATCCGGGGAAAGGATCCATTACGTCCTGATTTCATTGTTCCACCGCATGGCTGACATCCATATTAAAAAAGATTAAAACGGAACTCGAAGTCATTGGTTAATGCTATTTGTATGCTAACTTATGGTATTTTACAGAAAGGGAGAAGGACGCATTGAACCAAATGCATGCCATTTATACCCGCTGGTGGCGTGGTCACTATATAAACCTGTGAGGGATTTCACAAAGAAATATTTTGTCCTTTTGACAAATTGTTCATAATGACACAATTTTGTGGTGGCATTTAAGGGACATTTTGGGCAAACATTTCGCATAATAATTATTTGTCAACATATTTCCAATTGTTATGAATTCAGACAAAATTTTGCAAAATTTTGTCCAAATTTTGACCAAAATGTCCTATAATGCCGCCATAAAATGTTGTCATTATGGCAAATTTGTCATAATGACAAAAACAAATATTTCTTTGTGAAACACCCCCCCCCCCCCCCCCCCCCAGATGGGGTGTGGGGCAGGGGTGGGGCAAGAGAGGGGCAAGGTTTTGAATGAGGAGGGTAGTGTGTGCAAACAAATATGATTGGTGTAATCGTCTATTTAAATTTCTTAAATCGACTGCGTGATGAGGGGGCAGTGGGCAGGGGGGTGGGGGGGGGGGGGGGGGAATGATCCCAGAGTGTCATTGACAAAACGCCCCTTACACTCATATATAGTTACACATGTTAAATCCTTCTTTTTTCTCACAGAAGCATTAATCTTGGGCTTGTGGAAAGCAAATTATATGTGTAATAGAAATAGCCCTTTCTATATAGCGTGATGCGGAAGAAGTTACTGGTGAACATCGATTCATTGTCAGTGCAAAAAATGTACTAGGCATGATAAGAAGTCGAACATATCGTGCTCTCTCACTCTGTTGGCCTTGAAATAAGTATGGTCTGCTGGCCTGCGGCCTCAAGAAATGAGCTTCGGACCCGCTAAAAGTGAGCTTTTGGTCACTTATACCCCATCAAACCATATTGTTCTTGCCCAACTAGGCAAGCAAATAATATAACAACTTTTTTTTAAACACTTCTTTGCCGAGGTACACACGGATTGAGGGAACGAACCCACTGTACCGTTGCACTGAAGGACGGAAGAGCCAAATCAAGAATATTATTATGAATCATAACATGACCTGCTTCTCCGAACTTCGTGTTCAATTCATATTCGCCTACATTCCAGCCAGGACAATCCAGCTTGCCAGAAAATTTGTTTAGCATACAAGTCATTTGTAAGCATAGACATATAATTAAACTGATATAGAGTAGCTTAATATAACTCGCCCACCCAATTAATGTGTTACATGTTCATGACAACAAAGTAACAAAGTAAGTACCTTGAAAGCTGTATTTTGTAATCATTGTAATCATTGTGGTTGACTGTTGGTATTAATCCGTTGCCTTCGATGACCATACACTACCATACACTAGTCCTAAAGGGAAATAAGTGTCGGGATTAAATAGGTTAAATGCGGAGCTCGGATAGACACTTCGTTGTTTAGACGTCATGGATTTGCCCCCCTTAATAGAATATATGGTTAAAAGGAAGACTAAACGAATGTCATTAATTAAAGATACCGATGATCAAGAACCGCGGTTGATGACCTTTTTATATCATTACGAGGGACGAAAGTAAAATCATAAGAGAGACCTTTTGATAACACATGCACAAATTATCGTGCTTTTATTAGTCTGGCCAGCTTATACCTTCATCTAAATAATTCATTAACTGCATCTCAAAGTTCTGTTCCTTGAGAACAACGTAGGCGCGTTTCGAATTAAAGATGTTTTCCTGGATATGCACGCTGAAAAATAAAACTTGAATGGATGATGATAGTGAAATAAATGACAATCCAAACTTGTTTATGTAATACGTGTACTATTACTGTATGTCCCAACATCATTAACGTACATTGCATGTTGATTTTAATGTCCATGGGGGCATTGCATACAACTCAACACGCAAAATTGCGTTTGATTTTGCGTTCGATCAAACGCAAAATCAAACGCAACTTCGAGTTGTATGCAACACCCCCATGACACAAGAAGCTTCAGTCATTTGTTAATTTGTTCAAAATTGGGTTGAAGTTTAATTTCCTTAAAAAACAAGAAAAAACTTAAAATCTAAAATTATATGAAGAAAAACTGTGAACCTTAAAAAGAAATGGGCGATTTGACAGTGTCTGCTTATCCTCAACAGATCATTTAATGAAGGAAGCACGACTAACTTGGCTACGTGCATTTTATACAAAGTCAATGATGTTAAAAGATGCGTACTTATTACTTCATGTATAAAGGCGGTCACATATCACCGGAAAACGTAAACGGATGCCCGAAGGAGAGCAACATTTTCAATTCGTTATTCTCCGTTGGTATGCGTTACTTGTCCATTCCCTGTCCGGTGATGTACGTTGTTCTATCCGGTGGAATGTTTTGTACATATAGCCATGAAGACGACTTTCACCACCGGATAAGTTGATTTCGAAAATGTTCTATGCGTAGGGCATCCGTTTAAGCTATCCGTTAATATGTGACCGGGCCTTAAAGAAAGTATATTATTAAGGATACAGTGTGGCCGGTTCACTAGCTCAAACAGTTTGAAGAGCGGGATCATAGCATGATATAGGAGCTGCACCCCTCCATTTTCCCCCACGTCCGCAATGACACCCGGAGAGATTTGAAAACAGATATTGTGCTTGTACGCCCATAAATGACATGATTTCCGGTATAATGTTCTGTTGAACCAAGGAGGTTGGTTGAACTATTGTTTTATCCGTAACTGCACACCTCATATCACATTTTAGAGATTCAAGATACGGAACGATGTAAAAGATGTGTAGAATGAGAAATCGAAGTACGTACGAGCCCGCTATAGTTCAGATGTCGCGCGTAATATTTGAATAAGCGTCTTCAAGCAGAGTATTAAAAAATGATAACAGAGAACCAACAGGAATTCATGATGCTCCGCAGAAAATATCTAAAAGTTTCGCAATTTTTCGCGAAGTAACGGATAACCGTTGTCCGAAAATAGTGAGAGTTCACATTTAAATCAAGACTCACACAATTTTACTCTATTCTAATTTTTGTCTTCAAATAACAAGGTAAACAAAATAATCAACTTTGTCAATTAAATTAATTCTTCCTCTACGAAAATCCGTTTGTATTTTACCTATTCACTGTCCTGTTAATAACATACATAATTAAAAATCTATGACTATTTTTTTTTTGTCGCACTGCATCACAGAAATCAACGGAGTTGGGCGACATATACCCGTACGTAGAGGATAAATTCAGACGGACGCCTGCGCAGGACCCCATTATGGACAACCTGGTGCACAGCTTACCCCCTGCATGGAGAAGAAAAGTCTACACGGTAAGCAATAATAGATAGCAATATTTTGCTTGTTTTCGAAATTTGCAGACCGTTGTAACAATAGCAGCTCCTTTGAGGGTGCACACCCTTAAAGGGATAGTTGAGTTCTGGTAAAGAGAGTACAGTTTTGGTCAAACTGAATTTTAGTAACCAAAACCTGCACCATTACATTACAAACTAATAGTTATACCGTAACTCCACCATGCTCGAAAGGAATACACAATTACAAATGACTAAGTAAAAACCCTGTTATCATTCAAAAAGAGCCGTTACAACTCAAGAGGGCCCTCTCTAAACACTCATCGGTTTCAACCATTTTAAATAAAATATTGTGCATGTGATGTTTTGTTGAAATAGTGATTAAATAGAGAAATAATCAACAACTATTTAAAAACCTCTTTTGTAAATTTTTGAAAAGACGAAGCAGTTTTAAAACTTTTTTAACGGCTGGTTCAAAATTATCGAATAATTGTGGGGCCCCACATTTATTACAAATGGGTATGTTTTTCGATATTTCAGCCATTTCTGAACCGATTTTGATCAAATAAAGTTCATTCTGTCATTAAACTTGCATGCTCTTTCGAATTTGACACTCAGTTTTTCATTATCTCACAACAAAATTATTTTATGTAGCGCCCTCTATATATACCAAAACTCAACTACATGTATCCCTTTAAGTGTTGTCTGCACGTAGAAAGGGCGCACGTCTGCACCCTATAGGAGTCGAATTCAGCAATTTCCCCACTTTTGGGTGGATGTACGTTTAAGGGTGCTGCAGATATTGTAACAACTGTAGCGTGCAAATCTCAATCTTCATGTTTCAGTGTGTTTGATTTGCTTTTATTTCTGGCGTTTTCCAAAAAACAATCCTCATAATTATTCTTTTACAAGTGGTTTATGACATTCAGATGCTAACACAATTTTGAAAAAAAATGAATAGAGAGAGTATACCTTCTTTAAAAAGTAAATTTGTAATGAGTGTATCAATTGTAATTTGATATCATCACTTGCTTGCTAATTGCTTATCCTAATTCAAGCCTATTAACATAAAATCTTCGTAAATGTTCATGTTCGGTTGAAGTTTCCACGAAGTAGACTCGTGATTATTGAAGCGTTAATCATTTGTTTATTCGGAATTCATACCCCATCGCGCAACATCAATTACAACGATTGAACCATACCTATTGAGACTTCATGATAATAGCGAGTCCATCACTATTCATCCCGACTCTCCAAAAGTGCATCGCACTAGATCTCTATTGCTTAATTCCAAAAGGGGCTATATCCACTTTTTCAATTTCGGAGAAAATCAGGTGTCTTTGTCCAACTTTGTACACGTGCCTATGGGAATATGAAAATTGAACGTTCCATATTTTGATTTTGATCTCGTAAATTCGTCCTAAAATTTAGATTTCTAGATAGCTACGTAGCTTATTAATGCGCTGATATCGTTAACTCATTTTTTTTACGGAAAGTGGATATAGCCCCTTTTAAAATTAAGCTCTTCATTTACAGAGGGGGCGGGCGAGCGTTTGGGGTTCGATGGGCTACTCTTGAGTTCAGAGCGGGTATGCCATTTGGAAAACGAAAGAATTTCCACTGAATATATCGTGGTGTCGTCATCCCATGCCGCTCCCCACTTTATGATCTAGAAACTAGTAATTACCATGATGAAACTTGTCACTGTATCTCATATTTTCAAAGGAAAAATGTGTTCTCATGTTTATAACCTAACGGAATTCTTGGAAATACGCGGGCTTTTCAAGGAATTACCCTGCAGTTATGAGTAGCATGTTACCACATTTTTGTTTTATCTGGGCCTTTTGTTATGCAGGACTATTTTACTCAACATTGGAGAGGATCAGAGAGAGGGGGATATTTTAAATGGTTCTATGTTCGTTATGTAAGCTAAATCTGACCCAGCGGCCTTCTATACACACCAACATAATCAGCAATATATTGCATTTACACAAAAACAAGAAAATATGGCGGGCGCTAGTTTTCCTACATCGGTATACCTTCTGAAATGTGCAAAAGTTAAACAAACAAAAATAAGAATTAATGCTAAGAAGCAAATTTGTATTATGAAACATTGAACTGGGTGTTAAAACTTAACTCTTGCCATTTCTGTCGTCTATGTATACCATAATAAATGTAAAGCGAAAGCGTGCTATATTTTACTCGAAACCGGTTCAAATGAGGATGGGAGCTGTGTGAGACGATGGTCTCGGTCCTCGTTGGCTGGCTACTGTCGCGACGCGTCGGCGCCTGAAACAAATGCTCGCTAATTACTCTTGCCGATGAATTATCATTCAACATATCTCAAGTATAGTTACAATGAAATTAAAAAGATTATTCTAAGAATTACTATATTAACAAATAAATCATCTTTCAACTTATCTCAAGTAGTTTAAATCCTCTCTTCTCCTTCTTGTTACCCTCTTTGCAGTTGATTCAACTTGCGGAGTCCGACATCGACAATTCATCATAGTCTCCTAGGCCAGTGACTTCGTTTAGTTTGGTTTTCTGACCACTTTGATAGAGTGAGATTTGTCCCGGTCAAAAAACAAAGAACTCTTGCGAAGGAAACGACCCGGGGCAAGTCTAGCTACCAGCAGCACACATACATCACACCGATTTGGACTCGGGCACAATACACCAGTGATTCGATCCCGCGTGCATCTTATGATAAAAAGAACATTTTTCAGTTGTCTTTCAAGATATTATGAGTAGTTTGTTGTCCCTCCCTCTCTTCACAACTTTGAAAGACAACTTATTTCCTGATCTAATCACGAATCGAATCCGCAAGACCACTCAAGGGATCACAGCTTCCTTCAAATATTTGTAAAACGTCTACAAAGAGGCTATCAAAGAGGTAATGTTTAAAAGATCATTAGTGTGATTATTGTATAATGTGCACATAACTTCGGCATGGGTTAATATGAACTTGGAATCGACTGCAATTGTGTTTAATAATCCTGATGCAAAGTTTACACAAAAAAAGTGCACTAGCTGCGCGGAAAATAATGATGGGTTTATTTTATAAAGGCCAGAATTATGCTTTGTAATTGTCACGTTAGGCAAATTAAGAATGATTTGTATGAAATCACTGTGTCAATTTGCGTTTAAAATAGGATTCATTGTCATATGCTGCCACGTCTCAATTTTATTTACATTATCTGTGCTCTTACTTGTACCATAAATGTTTTTTTGCGGATCGTGGATTTTACTCCGTTTTAGTATTGTGAAACCATTTTGTACGCGTATGCGTATAGTAATTACATTGTTACCACCGATTGATTGCAGCAAATTCATTTTTAGTTCTTCTTTATTTTGTTCAATATGTTTCATCCTGGTTGAAAGACGCGATGAATTTGTCCCTCTTTTATAGAAATCAAATAAATCAAACAATACAGTTAACACTCGTGTCAGTATTTCTCCAATATGGAATTTGGTATAGTTTGAAATTCCACTCTCGAGTCCCGATCTTCTTAATCCGAATTCAAGGATAACGGTTTTTGTTTGTCAATCAACATACCATTTAAATAGAAATGGATATGGAAATTTATGTCTATCGGTGATTTTTTAATTGTGTAGTTGAAAAGTCAGGACGTAAATAACGATACATATATACATTTCCAACCTTGGGGAAGAATATACTATTTTGGGGGTCACCATTTGTGTGTGTGCAGCTTTATTCTTGCTTTATTTTAATTGTGATTCGCTTTGGTTTCTTGAAATTAAACAATGGTAATAAACAACAACTTGCAAAATACTTAGCACTATCAACAAGAATCAAACAAAATATATAACGACATGTGTCAAACAGACCAATAATATAATTACGCATAATACAAATATCATATCAATTGTAACAAATATGACATGACACGCAATGTGAAATATATAAATTATGTGGAAAATCACGGGATAACTGCCTCGAGGCTTTATGTTTGACTGTGACATCTGAAATCGGCAATCGATCATTTTTGTGACAAACATAAAGTCCGACATTTTGAGCTTACGTCACAGGTCGTGACGTCACATGTCATGACGTCATGTCCACAACCGCGCCTCTTTGCATGTAATTTGGTTCGTTTCAAAACGATATCATCCGATATGACTCCTGCTAGCGATTGCATCATTTGAACACATCATATAAAGAAATATATAAATTAATTAATTAACCTCGCGAACAAACAAAAAAGAAACAAATCTTTCAAATTGTTTTCAAAATATAAATAATATATTTTACGGATTTATACAGATATATCATATCATAATCAGGTATCTTCTTTAATTTTGATTATAATTATTCTATCAAATAAAACATACATATAATAAGTAATACTTTTACGAACAAATACCAATTATACAAATGCAATTTTTCTTTCAAAAAATATTTACCTTACGGAATTGTTTACAATTATAAAACAAGCATGTATTGAAGTTTATATCCATTTGTATTGTTTACGTATTACGATTGTATTAAACATAATTATAAAGCCACAAACTAGTAAATTTACATATTGACAACTTCATTAACAAGTCCAATGCCTAACATTATGTTATGTAATTTTAAAGGGTTGCGAGTACAGTTTAACTTCCATTGTCCTTTAATGTTTTGTGTTATGTATTTCAACTATATGGTTGATGTTGATTTCGATTCAGATTCGTTGGTGGATTATTGTGGTCGGTCATGCTCATTCAATGTAGAAAAGACAACCACAAACATGAGAACAGAACTGTTAAATTAATTTAATGTGGATGTAGGCAAATATTTCCCTGTATTAATTGTTATATTTTGTTATTTAAAAACCGAATAATTGTAATTTGTGCTATATTATCATGATAAAGATCACCCTCACCTCGGAGATTTGTCATGCAGGTGAATACAGTTGTAATTCGGCAAAAGAATTCTTGATAAACACTTGATTAGATACATTAACTTACACCTATCTAACGATATTTGTGATCTAACGATAGTGATGGATGGTAATATAATGTACCTCCTGATTATGTTGCATTTTCACAATAATATTACGTAAAACTAATCGGTTCGCGTGAAGGTCACTTGTCATTATCATTTCAATATTGAATATTCCTGTGTACATTACATTAATACCAATTATTATGCAATTTCAAGGTTTAGAGAACAAAGGTTGGCATTTAATGTAAGTTCATCCATGTTGATAGCTAAGCGACTTGAACGTTGAGATACGTGTCACTATTATATTTAAACGTGAAGTTTCACTCGACTTGACTTGAAATGTGACGAGAGATCTACAAATAAAGAAAATTGAATCAATTTAGCGATCCAGAGATGTACAGTGTTTGAAAATTATAGAAGTTAATTTCGTTCTATGCTGACGTCACCAAAATTTGGGTGATGTCTATAACAGTTTTAATGGAGTTCATGAAAGTGTATTTCATTATAACTGTCGATTTCATTTGTTTTGTGCATGATTATTACGGCTCCCTGTTCTTATAATGTATGTTTGAATTTGAATGCAAATTATATAACTGATATATAAATATATTTTATGATTACGTTGTACACTTGTAAATATACGTCATAAAGACGTTCTTTAAGGGCTTAAATGCAAGTGAATTTTCGTTTGCAAGTTTAAGCACTTGCGTCTACAGTTTGTTGAATATAATTTTATGCGATGTAAAACAATTAACTGTATATTATACAAGTCATTCAGTGTCATTTTCTGTATTGTTTTGTATTTATTTTGCATGCATACGGTCAGCTTAGTTGCATAATGTCTAAATGACGATCCAAATATAACGTACCAACAATCATGCAGTAGCCTGTCACGTGACATTTAAATTTGTACTACGTACTTACATTTCAGATTTGTTGATTGGGATAATTGAATCATGTATTATTTTCTTCTTAGGCATTCTACGTGAAATTTAAACTGACATTGCAATTGTTGGAACTTGCAAGTATGGTTCAAATGATGTATTTATATAACATACATAAGGTGTCGAGATATAACTGTATTATAGGTATAACGAAGTTTGAATTGTATAAAGAAATGTATTGTTTGTCACATAAAACTGTATATTAAACGAGATTTTCGACAGTTATGTGTATGAACGTCGGACAATTGCAAACATACTATTGATGGTGGTATTCATTGTGTACAAAAAAAATGCATTTGAATATTTTTCTGGGTAATATTTAGCTTTAATCTAAGTGACTGAAAGTAATGAATAATGAACATTAGAAAGGGGGGAACTTCATTCTTTATATACATAATATGTGTATTACATATGATTGTAATGCTTATAGTAACTAAAAAAAAAACTCCTATTTCATTAAGCATTGTTTATATTCAGTTCATGTCTATTTTTTGGACTACACGCTTCATTCCAATAAGTTTAAACGAGATGCGATATGACTTTAGTGCAACAACTCTGGTAGAACTTGGTACTTAATTACTCTTAAATCGCTACGATCGCGGTCAATAATATTGTAAGTGTCCATTAAGACATGTAAGATGAACACGATTGCGTGAAAGATTCCGTAAAGTAGCCGATGTCAATTGTTGGCTCCAAGAAGCGGGAGGGGTTAATGGAGTGGGTGAAGGCTTTTAATAATGCGTCTTAATAGACTCGCCGCGAATCTCGCCGCGAATCAGCGATTTAAAAAAGAGATTTGAGGCTAATGTTAACCAGGTGATAAAGATTAGCCTGAAGCCCTGAAACATGTTTCAAAACACTTACTTCGTGCTAGATACGTCACATTAAAGGGATCTAGTAACTTTGTTCACATATGCAAAAAGCGATGAGGGGTTGGTATACAGTGTATACTGTTGTTATCTGATATGTCTATGGGTGTTGTGTGAACATTTCAAGTTAAATGGACTTTATATGGCCAAGTAATGAGCAAAAATGCAAAGTGACATTCACTAACTCATTGCACTCACTGTGTACACGGTTCTGACGATCCATTGGATAATTTGACATCTGAACACTTCAATCGTAAATATCTTTTTAACGAAAGGAAAATTTGAAAAACCGAAACCTGTCCCATGATTTTTGTTGTTGATAAGAATACAAGAAGATATGAGGGAACCGCTAGAATTTCAATTTGATTTTGAGGATTTGGACAATGTTACTAAGTCCCTTTAAACGCACCAGGGAAGATTCCTATAAAAACGCCAACCGGTGATTTTGTTTGGTCCGTATTAACAAAATTAGGAATTATTTCCAAAAGAATAAACACATTTTTACATTTCATTCAATTTTTTAAATCGTTTCGATATTTGTTAGGGTTGAACATTTTGAGAGGGGCACTTTTCTTCTTCTCGCAAGAACTAATTCTTTTTTAAATCGCTTTCGCTACAATTCTGCGAAAAGGAGAGTTTCAGATAGCTATTAAATAATTGTAAGAAACAAATTGTATGGGCACATGGATACATATATATTAAAAACCTGTGTATAGCGATCACCTAAAGGAAAGCAAGAAAAGTGTCCACCTGTCAACAGCGGCTATTGAGTTTTTGTATAACATTGTTTTCTCTGTATAGGGGGTTAATTTTTAGTGGAAACTAAAGGCACGTGGCTTGTAATTGATGTGGCCGCTATAAGACACATCGTATCTATGATTTATCCTAATGACAACCATGCAAACTTCTATCATATATATATATATCTGCCCCTTCTATTTATCCATTGCCTTCTGGAACCTGAACCAGGTTGGCCCTGTATTAACTAACTTTGAATTGCGTAATCTAGTAGGGAACGGGTTAAAAGTTTGCAGTTATTGCGATGATTTATTTGTAAACTTGGCATGTAGACGATCGATGTTCTGATAGCATTCATGTGAATCTTGTGTGGCATGTAGCACAAATATAATATTTCTGGATAGTAAAAGATTATGTCCTATTTTCTTTTTCCTTTCTTCTTTTTTTCTTCTATCGATCAGATAAACCGCAAAGGCTAAAAGACAAACGCTACGTAGACTTCAGAAACCAGTCGTTTTTTCTCCTAAAAGTGCCTTACACGTCCAGTGCTAGTAAAAACAAATAGTTGTGCACTAACTGATAATATGCATTTTTTGGAAATTAATTTCGGGGAAAATGGATATCAACACCTGCTGAAGGCAAATTTGGTAGATTTTGGTGATTTTTTGCCAGCGTTCTTGTTAATATAGACATTATTATTATCATCTTATTGCTATGGTACAAATGGAAGGGAGGTACGTGGTTGTAAGATACAATATGAAATTATAAATAATATATATATTATCTATTCTATGTCTGCCTTAGCGTAGTTTACCGTTCGTTTAGTCTTATCTTCAGATTTTAGAACACCAAAATATGCTGTATAATGTGTGTCTCTCTAAAACATTGTTTCGTTAGTGTACATTACTAATACTTGCTTTGAGTTTAATTAAAAAGATATTTATCTCTTATTGCAAACTTATTCGGATTGTGTCTTTTGTGTGTGCATTGTCATCTTTGTCTATTACATTTTACTTTAAAAATGAGATAATGACGCTTTAAGTACAATACACTCCCCCAACTCACCCCAGCTGGTCATGTTACACAACTTGTTAAAGATGTGTTAATAATGTGCAAGTCATGATTGGGTATTGTTTATACATGGAACAAACACCATCATCTTATGACGGTGGGCGTAGCGTCGGGGGACTGATTCCTTTGGGGACGCCAAGTATTCGGGGGTAACTCTTCTGTTAACCTTCTGTTTTTCTTGTTTTTTCTGTCAAGTTGGCAAGTTTAAAGGGGCACATGTCCCCGGCCCACACACCCCGCCCGCCCCTCAAGCCCCCGTAAACAGTTCTACATCATTGACTTCACTGTTCATCGGGTATTTTCCCTGATATAATATTGATGAGCAATATTAATTCTCGAAACAATAAGCGATATATTGACATACGTCACGTGTGACCTCTGTGCTAAAATAATGTGCCAATGAGTCATGACACTGTGCAAGTACTGTATTAAACAAACCTTGTACGTCATTTGAGTAAGATCGTCGCAGAACCATGGAAAGATATGATTAACACTCATGTAATGAATAGTAAGCAGTAGTAGTCGTAGTATTAGTAGTAGTAGTAGTAGTAGTAGTAGTAGTAGTAGTAGTAGTAGTAGTAGTAGTAGTAGTAGTAGTAGTAGTAGTAGTAGAAGTAGTAGTAGTAGTAGTAGTAGTAGTAGTAGTAGTAGTAGTAGTAGTAGTAGTAGTAGTAGCAGTAGCAGTAGCAGTAACAGTAGCAGCAGCAGCAGCAGCAGGAGCAGTAGCAGTAGCAGTATGAGTAGTAGTAGTAGTATTATTATTAGTAGTAGTATAGTAGTAGTAGTCAGTGGCGTACCCATTTTCGAGACCGAGACCAGGTCCGGTCCAAAATTTTCGAGGCCGAGACCAAGAGTAGTAGTAGTAGTAGTAGTAGTAGTAGTAGTAGTAGTAGTAGTAGTAGCAGCAGTATCAGTAGTAACCATGGTAACAGTAGCAGTATTAGCAGTATTACTGCAGTAGTAGCAGTTGCAGCGATTATTGCAGAGCCAGAAGTAGTATTACTGCAGTAGTAGAAGAAGCAATAGCATCAGCAATAGCAGTAGTAGCAGTAACAGTAGCAGCAACAGCATCAATATCAGTATATTTATTGCAGAAGGCGCGGTAGGAGAAGCAGCAGCAGCAGCAGCAGCAAGATAGCAGTACTAATACTGCAATCGTAGCAGTAGCAGCAGCAATAGCAGTAATATTACTGCAGTAGTAATAATATCAGTAGCATTAATGCAATAGAAGCAGCAGCAGCAGCAATAGCAGTATTATCATTAGCAATAGTAGTAGTATAACTGCAGTAAAAGCAGTAGCAACAGCAGTATATCAGCAGCAACAGCGGGTAGCAGTATAGCAGTATTTACTTTCCCTCGAATAGATGCTTTCGTATTTCCTCCAACAAAATTTGCTCTCCTCCTTCTCCATTCTATCGTCCATCATCCAAAATGTCAATTGGGTTTATTTTGCCAAGGTTAGTGTATCCCCGTCATTTGAATTGTCCACTGAAGATTACTCACACGAGTGGCAATGCTTGTATTGTACATTGTTACAAGGAATTTTCATGAAGTCCATTATAATTGAGTCTACATAATGCCATACAATACGATAATATTATAAGTGTCATGCCCTCTGCAAAAAATAGCAATATATTTTGCTTTTTTACTGATTTTGTTTGATCTCCTTGAAATAAATGTCCGTATATTTGCCCTTCCATAAGATTATGTCCTTGTTACCACGGTCAAATTGCTTCAAAATAATTATTCTATCATTCATCAATTCAGTTTATTATAATACCGAATAATTCTGTTCTCGTTGGCAAGGCAAGCCTGTGTTTTAAACTAATAAAACACTGACCTCATGGCATTCTGGTCAAAATAATGTCATTATTCAGGGAGTGGCAGCATTGCATAGAATACCTTATCTTTATACTAGCGACCATAGGCGTACCCAGGGGGGGGGGGGTTCAACCCCCCCCACCCCCTTACAAAATTTAAGTGGTCTCGAGGCCACTTTTTAGTGGTCTCGACCATCATAACCAATGGTCTCGGGCCACCTAAAACCAAGTGGTCTCGGTCTCGGCCTCGACATTTTTGAAGGATCTCGGTCTCGGCCTAAAAAATGTTTGAAGGATCTCGGACTCGGCTTCGAAAATTCTTGATGGACACCAACTCCCCCCCCCCCCCCCCCCCCCCCCCCCCCTCCCCTTGAAAAAATCCTGGGTACGCCTGTGCTAGCGGCCACTTTTGTCCCCAAATGGAAATAACATTGCGTCATGATTTAAGTTATTGCATGCTTCGGGTACACAGTCATCTCGTGTGAAACTGAGAGCTCTCATTATACATCAGAAATAGGTCCATTCGTATCGGTGAAAGAAAGCATTGATTGAGAAAACAAAAGCAAGTTGTGGGTCGTATCAATTATTGCGTCATTTATACATCCATTTCTTTATTGATTCTAGATTTTTGTACATAACATATATTATAGAGATATATTTGTCAAAAATAACTAGTGAGAACAATATTAGGTATCATTAAGTAAATATTTTAGATTAATGAACATTGATAAAATGACATATTTCAGGGAAAAGAAAATCAATCAAGACAACAGCATTCAGAGTTATAACTGAAACTTAACGCAAAACATTAGAATACCCATAGCAATGAAAATAGAAAGAGTCTATAATATAGACTATAGCTAGAAAACACGTGAACAAGGTAATAGAAAGAAAAGTTAAAGATATAGGCCCGAATTCAAAAAGGAGGTTTGTGGGAGAACCATGGTTTGTCACAAACTTCCTTTGTGTATTCGGGCCATAATATATAAACAAAATCTCTCCATCCACATTACACAAATTGACAACGCAAAATCGCGTTGACCGTTAGACAAAAGCAATTCGATAGACAAACGAGCTTCCGGGGTTGTTAAATAAGCTATGTATAGTTTTTTTTCTGTTTTCCCGACTACACTGGATATATTGTAGTTGTTTTTGTTTGTTTTCGTTTTCATTTTATAGCTTCGTGATGTGGATGTGGATGTGGTGTGGCAAGATTGGTAGAGCGCGCGCTTTCCGATCATGAGATCCCGAGTTCGAACCCTGCCCACGGCGTTTGTCCTCCAGCAAGACAATTTATCCACTATTGCTGCTCTCTACCCAGGTGTATAAATGGGGACCGGTAGGAGGTGAAAGCCTTTATGTGAACGATCTTCTTGAGCCCACTGAGCGCTTAGAAGGAATACTCCCCAGGGAGTGGAGCTGGTGCACACAATGTGTGCTGGTTTGAATTGTATCCTATGACCGGGGTAATAATATAATTGTAAAGCGCTTAGAGATGATTATCAATCGTGATAGGCGCTATATAAATAGTGTATATTATTAATATGTCATCGCCAACGCGATCTTGTAAACTTGAAAAATGACAAAATGCTACAATCACAGGAACAATCACAGGCCAAAAAAGTCGCATTGAAAATAAAGAAAGCTATTTTATGCATAAACCCAGTAGTGTGACACATGATCGTTAAAGAGGTTGAAAATGACCCTCTATTTTGCGGCGTTTCGCGAACATTTTCAGCAAATTATGTCCCTCTTTTTACACAAAAATGGGTACCTATTTCGTGCGTTTCGAGTAGACAGTCATTAACCAAAAGACCCCTTATAAAGTATGTGTGGCCCTTCACGAAAAGGTACCCTTTTTCAAATTTCGCGAACATTTTAATGGAATTTGTACCCTTTTTTTTATTTATCGCGAACATATTCATGAAATAAATACCCTATTATGATTTCCGCGAAAATAAAATGCTAAAAAGACTAATTTTGACTCCAATGCGTACGTTCATGCGTACACATCGTCAATGTGTAGTTAACACCACAGTTGTATGTGTTATAGCTACCTCAACCAAACCGGAAAGTCCGGTTGTCTACTGTTTTGCCGTTGTCGATTTTAATGGTCAAAGTATCACAATCTGTACATGACACACTTTAAAAGAAAAAGAATTGAGGTACTGATATGTCAGTTTTGTTACGAAATTAGAGAAAGCCGATTTTAATGGTCAAAGTATCACAATCTGTACATGACACACTTTAAAAGAAAAAGAATTGAGGTACTGATATGTCAGTTTTGTTACGAAATTAGAGAAAGCCAAGGGCGATATGGCAGAGCTCCCACAGTAGTTCGCATTCGACGTTCAAGCTCGCAAAAGAGGGCGCACCTTACCAGTCTGTTTTGGTGGTGGTATATGCGTGGTCCGTATACATCATGTCGATGTTAGGTAGATTTTAACGTCAACTTTGTGTAATTTTCCTTTCTTTGTAATTCGCTCAAGCGGGTCTCGGACCGCGAATTATCGTATTGTTTTATTCTGTGATTATATATTGTGACGTAGCGCCCTTCACCTCCATACGGCACCCCTTTTTAGATCTCCACTGACTTCGTTTGAAAGATTTTGTAAACTCATATTGTAGGCAACCGTTTTGCGTTATCTTTTTTAAAATTTCTTTAGACTATTTCTTTACAACAACAACAACAAAAAAACTCACGAAAAACGTTTTTATTTCTTTCCCATACTAATTTAATTTCTTTATTACATGGTAATATTATAAAACGTGTTCGTGATTATCTATTATAGCCGTAAGGCCCCCTTGCCTAGCTTCGACATCGTGCAATTTTATCAAACTTAAGCCCCCCTTGAGCTGAACCCTATTACAGCATTATCGCGGCATTGGGTGTAAATCTACGATATCAAAGAAAAGATTATACGAACACGAAAGCCTTCTTCTATCTCTTTAAAAAAAAATGTTATATCGATTTATTTTTAGAGAAAATAATGGAATAATGGTATAATGGTATACTGGAAAAATTGACATGTTATTATCTCAATAATGGAGCTCAAAAATAATTAAGCTCTTTCATTTGATAGCCATGTAGTGAACTTAAATGGATAGGTCCGTTTTGTTTTAGAGGGCGCTTCGAAGCACACGTATCCATACACAATTAACATTCTTGCCGAGCCCTTTAATACAATTTCACATGTTGATGGAGGCAGCACCCTCGGGGTCTGCTAGTTATATTTTCGGTCACTGAGGTTCAAATTTTTCATAATAAAAGAAAAGAGTCGCTATTCAAAGTTCAAATTATGAGTCAGTACCCATAAGACATTAGCAAGGTCCCTGCACGTAATGTGCAAAGATGGTCGACATTCGATCTGGTACATTTTGTATATACTATAGGGATCCTGGTATCATTTTTATGTATTACCTCTCTTTGAATTAGGGAAATAGACCCCATTTTAAAAGTGTGGATAGATAGTTAGAGACCACTCTTTTACACGTATATTGCAAGCCTCAAGTTATGAATATCTTTCTTTTCCCCAGTTTATGAATATCGACGCTACCTCGCCTTTACATTATGATTAGCGACCTTCATGTCAGAGGTCCTTATTCCTTTAGGAATATCAACCCCTCACTTTTGAATTATGAATAGCGGTCTTCCAGTATGGAGATGGTGCACACAATGTGTGCTGGTTTGCATTGTATCCTATATGACCGGGGGTAATATTATCATTGTAAAGCGCTTAGAGATGATTATCAAACATATTAGGCGCTTTTTTATTCGAAACATTATTTTTTATTATTATTAATGGTCACCTGTCTATCGCAGCCAACCTGCCTATAATGGACACCAAAAGTGATCACTACAGAGAAAAACAATGTTATCGAACCTGTCTTTAGGGGTCACCTTGTTAAAGTACCTTGTTTTCTTTTTTCCGTATATATGTTTGACTGCATAAGGCAAATATGACAATATGCATAATGACCCTTATTAATGCCTAGGTCACAAATGCTCCGGGCGCCGCATGATTTTTTGTACCTACGGCGGATTTTCTATGATTTCGTGGAGTTGGGATATCGTACGATGACTTTGGGAGTTCAAGCAAATTTAAATAGCACGGCTCCCGTACTGAGCGATCGTACGGTCGCCTTACGGGACTCGTACGGACATCGCAAGATACTCTTACGATATCGTTGACATCTTACGACTATCGTACAATTTGAGTGGCCCCAAATCCAGTCCAAAAAATCGTACGATATTCCAGAAGAAAAAAAAAACTACGGTCCCCGTGCAGCGCCATTGCGGTGCCCCTGCGATGTTCTCTACGATGTGTCTACGGGCTTACGGCAAGTACAAAATCGTACGATGCATTTTCTTTTTTAACTCCGCGTTAAACAATTTGTTGACATCGTACCGCGAGGAAAAATGCAACGGCGACCACACGATATCCACGGTACCCTTGCGGGCGCCGCAAGATTTCCGCAAGATTTTACCTAAAAGTGGCATCGTACGGGCGCCGTATCCCAAATCGGAGCATTTGTGACCTGGACATAATAGCGAGGTTTCCAGACCTTACCCTCCCCCCCCCCCCCCGGGGGGGGGGGGGGGGCACTCATGTATAATGTAAGACGGGTATGTCCCGCTTACAAGACCCCCGTTTTCACATCAGATTGCCGCTCTCAAGATACCCGATTTTCAAAATTGCCGCTCCATAGACCCCCGGAATGACTTGGCTAGGTAGTTGAGTAGCACCAAGTCCATTATTCTTCTTCTAGTCAGCTCCTTGGACTACCATTCGACGGGTTTCCGTAGGTCTTTGGTAGCTCCAAGTCCATGTATTTTGTAGTTTTAGTCTGCTCCTTAGACCCCTTAACTCCCGTTTCAGGGTTTTTGTAGCTCCAAAGACCCTATATTTTGTGCTTGTAGTCAGCTCGACCCCCATTTCAGAGTTCCGTGAGGCACACCCCCGTCAAAAAATAATTCGAGTGCCCCCCCCCCCCCCCCCACCCGGGCTCACCCTCCCCTTTCGCCAACTATTATGTTGACAGTGCCTTTGTCCTCACTTTTAAAGGGGTGAATACTTGTATGCCTCAGATTCCCTAAGTAAATCCCCTCCCTTTTTAAAGATTTATTTCTGTTTGTCAGAAAATATCTCAGAAATACATTGAAAAATATCATCGAAAATATCTCAGAAATACATTGAAAAATATCATCGAAAATATCATAAGAAATACATTGTCTAAATTTTTCATCCAAGACACTCTAAGGTACGCCATGAAATCCTTTTAAAGCCAAATGCATTAATGTTTGTAATACAGAAATACAGAATGAAAATGAAGATATTTACGATCTATATAGTACTAGATATTCTATACTTATAAAGGTTGTTATCCATTATGATGCTCAAGTGATTTGCATGTGTACGTACAGTATATATTAAAGGGGTAGTACAGTTGTGGTAAGGTTGAGCTTTAGTAACCAAAACCTGCACAATAACCTTACAAACTAATAGTTATAACTCCACCATGCTCGAAAGGTATAGAAAATTACAAACAATTAGGTAAAAAGCCTGTTATCATTCAAAAAGAGCCATTAAAACACAAGAGGGCGCTCTCTATTAAAAAAAGCATTGGTTTCAACCATTTTTCATACAAAATTATGCATGTGACGTTTTGTTGAAATAATGATTAAATGGAGAGATCATCAACAACTATTTAAAAACCTCATTTCGTGCAGCGCCCTCTATACCAAAACTGAACTACCCCTTTAACCGTGTATACGGTGGCTTACAGGTTAGATCATCCATCCCGTGCGTGGGGGTCCTGGGTTCGAGGGCCGTCCAAGCAATATAACAGACTTTCTATCTATCTATCTATCTATCTATCTATCTATCTATCTATCTATCTATCTATCTATCTATCTATCTATCTATCTATCTATCTACCTCTGTCTATCTATCTATATATCAGGCTTTATAAAAATGGGCTTCAGAATCTCTGCAATCTGATTGGTCAATTAGCGTGTAAGAATTGTTACTGACTGCACGCATGTAAATAGCAATACTGCAGCAATAGCGTGTCCGATTATTTTGACTTTTTAGAAGAAAAAAATTAAAATGCTTAAAGACTACTTTGAAAACAATCTGAATAGGTTTTTAAAAAGTTGTTGATCATATCTCTATTGAATCATTATTTTAACAAAACATTAAATGTACAATTTTGTATGAAAAATGGTTAAAACCAATTATTTTTTTAGAGAGCGCCCTCTTGAGTTATAACGGCTCTTTTTGAATGATAACAGGGGTTTTACTTAGTCGTTTGTAATTGTGTATACTTTTCGAGCATGGTGAAGTTATAACTATTATTTTGTACCGTAATGGTGCAGGTTTTGGTTACTAAAGTTAAGTTTGACCAATACTCAACTATCCCTTTAACTGGACTTTTTTCGAGTTCAACAAGAGTTTGTGAGTTTCATCAGAAGTTCTACGCGTTTTTTCTCAGACTGTAAAAATGTGTTTATGACAGTTAAGTGGACGTTTTCGAGTTCAACAAGAGTTTGTGAGTTTCTACGTGGAGTTTCTACGTGTTTTTTCTTCAGTTATTACATGGCCCATTGTGTCTCAACTCTCTTCTATTTCTTTATCTCTGTCATGCGTCCGGTAAATTTCAACCATGCGTCGGTAATTTTTCAGCCATGCGTCGGTAAATTTAGCCATGCGTCCGGTAAATTGTTTTACCGGACGCATGACTGGGAAAAAGTTTGATTTTCACATTTTGTTGCGCCCATTCTATCAAACAAATGCTGCACAGGCATATTTCGTGGATCGGTAAGAATTGGATGCACTCTTTTAACTTTGGAAATGGTCTAAAACCATTCCAAAGTTAAACTCGTGCATCCAATTCTTACCGATCCACTCATGCCTGTGCATCATTTGTATAATAGTTCATCCATACGTTGGACAAAGCCCTCCTCATGACATTTACATTATCTTCTGACTCTTGCTATCCTAGTCCACGCGGCCATTCCCATGTATGATGTTAGTTAATCTCTCCATCTTTTCTTCTGCCTTCCTCTTTTTCTCTTTCCTTTTCTTGGACTTTGATAACTGATTTATATGATATTTCTGCTTGTACCCTGGTAAATGTAATGTTATCTGCCTGCAACCTGGTGAACTTTTCCGATTTACTGCTTTGCCCCTGATGTCAAATTTACTGCCTGTACCCTTAAATATTTTCTGCCTGTAACTTGGTGGAATTGTCCCCCGATTTACTGCCTTGCCACTGGCGAGTTTCAGATTTACTGCTTGCACCCTGATAAATGTAAGATTTTCTGTCTGCGACATGGCAAACTTGTGCGATTAACTGATGTGGCCCTGGCATATGTCAGATTTACTGCTTGTACCCTGATAAATGTAAGATTTTCTGTCTGCGACATGGCAAACTTGTGCGATTAACTGATGTGGCCCTGGCATATGTCAGATTTACTGCTTGTACCCTGATAAATGTAAGATTTTCTGTCTGCGACATGGCAAACTTGTGCGATTTACTGATGTGGCCCTGGCACATGTCAGATTTACTGCTTGTACCCTGATAAATGTAAGATTTTCTGTCTGCGACATGGCAAACTTGTGCGATTTACTGATGTGGCCCTGGCACATGTCAGATTTACTGCTTGTACCCTGATAAATGTAAGATTTTCTGTCTGCGACATGGCAAACTTGTGCGATTTACTGATGTGGCCCTGGCACATGTCAGATTTACTGCTTGTACCCTGATAAATGTAAGATTTTCTGTCTGCGACATGGCAAACTTGTGCGATTTACTGATGTGGCCCTGGCACATGTCAGATTTTCTGCTTGTACCCTGATAAATGTAAGATTTTCTGTCTGCGACATGGCAAACTTGTGCGATTTACTGCTTGTACCCTGATAAATCATTTCTTTGTGCAGCTCCTAGATTATGGAATAAGCTACCTGTGGATATTAGGAAATCTCAAACATTGGAAAGCTTTAAATTAAAAGTAAAAACTGATTTGTTTTAAACATAGATTAAATTTTATTTATGATTATGCTTTAAATTATATAGCATTGTGTAGTGGATCAGCATCTAGAAGCTCTTGAAGCGCAGTAGAATATATAAATATAGTTTCTGCGCTCTATAAATTATTAATTATTATTATTATTATTGATAAATGTAAGATTGTCTGCTTGTACCCTAGATCGTGCCATCAAAATACGACAGAAAATACAGTTTTATTATTCCGTCACATGAAGCGTTATAGTGGGGAACGTTTCCTTTTTTGTAATGTTTTATATTATTTTGTCCTTTTGCCCGTTTTTTTAAATATTAATGTTGACAATTGTATTGGCAGAACAGACTTTGAATAATAAATTTAGAAGGAACACAAAATAATATTTAAAAGAAATCAGTACTGCCCACAAGATAATTGTTTTAGACTCATGTACTAATGACAATTTATTGGCAAACAGAGTCAATATATGGTGAAAGATATCTGCCAAGTACGCGACAATGGTACATGGCACTATGACAGACTTAGTATCAATTACAATTAAAATTTGCAGCTCTTAGGGAATTATTATGTCATCAAATCTGGCAATGCGCTCAGGGTAGCCTTCAGAACACGATGGAATCGTGCATGAGCTTGACAATCCTTCACCTCTCTAGTGCATGCAGTGTGCATATAACATAGCACCTCCATGTGACAGCTTTGCAAGCAAACTCTGACATTATAATGTCTCTTTAATGGGTTAAAGGGCAATGAAACCCAAGCAAAATGTTGCTTTCATAGTCTTGAAGAGATTAAGAAGAACAATCGCTGAAAGTTAGAGCATAATCGGGTAAGAAACAAGAAAACTACGGCTCTTTGAAGATGTCCATTTATTCCTATGGGGATCTCAAATTGGCAACGCACTCTGATAAGTGTGTGGACAACTCCCCATATGTTTTGTACACAAATGTTCCCATTTTTACAGTTTTCTTCATAGTCACATTTTTCCATTCCCCCAACTCATGATATGTTATGTATAAAAGCATTCCACACAACATATGTTGAACTCGAACGAAGGGTAAACATACATTTTGAGAAAATTTAACAAAACTGAAATTTTGTGTACAAAATGTATGGGGAGTTGTCCACAACTTTGCCAGAGTGCGTTGCCAATTTGAGTCACTCGAAGAAATACATGGCTCTTTTCAAAGAGCCATAATTTTCTTATTTCTTGACCGATTGTGCTCAAATTTTCAGAGACTATTCATTATATTTAGTGTATTATAGTGCATTCAACAATTTGTCTGGATTTCATTGTCCTTTAAGAGTAGGATCTGTTCTAAGAAATATATATTTAACAAACTTCTTAGGTAGCCTTAGGACCAATTAAATTGCTTCTTTATAACCAACTTTTGGGATACATTATTTGTGTCAGGGTATTCGTCATGCCCAAGTAAAATACAAAGGCAAACTGAACTTTGGGAATAGGAAACTTTCATTGTAATATCAGGAATTGGGGATATTTCAGTTTTCTTTATTCTGAGAATGCACTGTTCAAGACTTATACGTGGGACAATTTGGCCTTTACAAAAAACAAAACACTGAAAAGTGTTGTAATTATCCTGCCGAGTGCTGCATAACTTTCATGCACGTATCAAAACTCCAGTCTTAAGTTAAAATAAGTGGGCAACATTACAGAAGGCATATAACCCTTTGGCAACCTAACCATACTCTAAAATAACATTGCCAAACAAATGGGATTTCTTGTACATGTATGAGTTTAAAACATTCAAGTTATAGTCAAGCCCTGATGGTAAGTACATGTAGCAAACTAACAATGCTAGAAATCACCTAGAAATTACCTTGTGGCCCAGGCAGGTAAAAATAATATTGTTAAAAATGATAATGGCCACAAACACGGGCATAGACATGTCATTGATACCCATTCAACTGGGGGGGATGATCTATTCATTCATCCCCCCAGTTGAATAGGTATTACGTAAGTCGCTACGCCTGTGGCCAGAAACCCAAATATGGTGGCTGCAAACAAAGAAAAGCATGACATGTAACAATTATGATTTATTTGGTTGGCCATTCGAGCCAGTGAAATTTAGCATTGATGAAATTTGGTAGCCCAAAGATAATTTTTAGTGGCCCTGGGTCAGCGGTGCTAACTTCGAGCATTGCATGTAAGTACAAATTTAGCATTTGCCAATGGAAACATGGTGCACACTACATTGAAATGACACATCTGGGGAGAAATGGTTAAACCCACCCATGGTGCTACCGTGCTACATACTTTTTTCAAGCAAGTAACTTTTCAAAAGTTGGACCATTAAATAATCATTATTAAAGGGAACAAATGCAATTTAATATGAAGAAGGTATTTTGTGTATCTGTTTAGTGAACATAATTACTTAAAAGCACAAAGTTACACATTTTACTTTAAGACAATGTTAAATGAACATAAAATAGAGCATATAATAAAATGAAAAAAGAACATAAGTTAATGAGAAATTATATTCAAAACTTGAAGATGCAGTGTCTGAACATAATGTATTGCAATATTAATATCTTCAAAAGGAAATACAAATGATGTATTATATGCACCATTATAATTGGTATATGCATATTACTACATAGAATATGTCATAAGAAATATACTTGATCTAACTCAATATATATACCTTACATTGGCACAAAATGACCAAACTGATAGCTTAATTTACTTGGAATAAAGGTCACAATATTGCGAAGTGTATACCATGTAAAAAGTGGATTTTAACCCTTTAGCACTCAGAGGCTGTGTGTAACAGGCCTGCTTACTCCTCAGAGCTACGTGCTAAAATGATGTATTTTAGACGAATCACGTGTATAGCTAATTAGTTATGTATGCCAATTGCTTTGTATGGAAAGGGTCAATCGGGAATTGGCATAAACATGATAAACTCCCTCGTGTAGCTGCTATAGATTAGGGCATCTAATAATGAATTCGTTCTGCAACTCCAGATCAAAAGGGCATATGCCTTTCCTTCTAACCAACACGAATATTCAATTCACAACTAACAAGAAGTTAAACACAATTTGCATTTTAACAAATTAATTTAATTGATTTTCCATCGGGGCGTAGATTCAAATGTGATATTGTGTTCTTTTCTAACCATAATTTCTTAATTTGCTCTGTGTCTCGTTTTCAACAAAGCAAGTTGGGCATGGATGCAATTCTTGAATAATTTACACGCCACTTACTTGGTATAATCTGCATTATTATCTCGGTAATGAAATGCTAAAACACGTCGTCAATCATATTCCTAAAGTCGAAAGTAATTTTGTTAATGGAAATCTGTTGCAGCTCAATCGAAAACTAGGTGTATTTGCATTTCATTTTCGAAGAGATGAAATTACACGTCCGAATCGTTTCTCTAAAACGTTAAAAACACGTTACACGTACAAGGTCTCCTAATAGGTCCCCAGTAATTTATTATGATTGAATTGATTGTGGTGGTTGAAATGATTCTACATGTAGAGAAAATTAATAAATTGTTTTAGAGTGATATATTGGTGACTTGTATGGTTGAAATGATTGGTTGAAATGATTCTACCTGTAGAGAAAATGAATAAATTGTTTTAGAGAGATACATCAGTGACTTTTATGGTTGAAATGATTCTACCTGTAGAGAAAATTAATATACATTTTCGGAGAATAGAAGATGGCGCATAACATATATCAAAATAAGTTGTTGAAAACATAAACAAGCCAGTTAGTCAGCCGCTAGTGCCAAATAATCACTCAGATTCAGAAGAGTTGAATCACTGTCCCAGTCCCACATAGCATTTTTCGCATAAGTAATTAAAAGCTATGATGAAATTGACGATAAAACTCATACAAAATAGGCGGTTTGAGGGCTAAAGGGTTAAAGTATCTGCTATATCTCTGTATATCTGTATTGTTTTACAGTTCACTTATTTTAAATTTACAAATAATGTGTTACCATGGTAGTCTCCTATAAAGCTTCTTGCAATTTGCATGTGTTAAAAAAAAAATACAATCTCACCCATTACAAGAGGTTTAAAAAGTTTAGCACGATAGTTTAAAAATATTGACAACATTATCCAATATCTTGTACCCCAAACATCCATTTAGGGCTAAAAATGTGAACATTGGTGCAGCTCTTTTGCATCAACAATAACCAAAATATCTTATAATTTCTCTCATATATCATTATTCTTTTACATCGATACATCATTAAAGTAACAGGAAGCAAGCTGCAAAAATTGCTCACATCCACATACAACAATTTTACATCAAGAGAAATATACATGTATAATATTTACAGATTCACTACATTCAAGCAATAGTTGCATTTACTCTCCGCTTATAAAAACACCTGCATACTTTTGCTCTTACAGGTACTGGGTAGCATTGTTGAAGGATACATTGTAAAAACTGCTTAAAAGTGGAGGTGAAATATACGTAGGCATTTATGTGTAGTGTATGTATGTCTAGAGGCCTAGTAATGACAAAGTTTGGGACGAAATTATCAGGATATCCGAATATACATGTTATCTGATCATGTGCTCTTTTTAAAATTTGTGTATTTTAACCTTTTCTTGAATCTTAGACAAAAATAATCTGTTTGCCATGATTTTTTTTTTCACAGACTATGCAGCAACTAAAGACAATAAAACTGATAATTGCCAACCCCCCACCATTTTTGCAGTACCTTTAAGATGTCATTTAATAACGTCTCCTCTTTGTTCTCGAAAGTAACTTCCTTTAAAAAATATACGCTCATTCTTCAAGATCAACATACAATCAAATACTCAGCTTTTACACAAAATAAAAATTGATTACTTATTTACTGTTTGGGGTTAGTTATCCGATTTGAATTTCATAAGAAAATTGTTCATAAAAATACAAGATGACATTGATCGCTTGTTCTTATTGGAGAAATTATTCAGATTTTGAAAGGGCATTTCTCCAATACTCTCGGATGTCACTTCCCGTCAATATATAGCCATATTCTGCAAGATCGATCTTCAAATTTTGCTCTTATATTTTTTGAACACAATTAAATTGATTCTTATTCATCTTCTTGGAGAACCGATTCAAATTTTAAAATAAATCATGTTGTGTAATCCGAGAGGACAAATTTCAAGAGCATTTCTACTGAGTACCGAGTGACGTTACATTCCTTTGTTATAACATAGTAATGGTTCTAAGCAACTTGTCCTTTGATTCAAGCTTTTTGTAGTGACTTAATTGGAGCTGCACAATTGCCTCCTTAGTAATCGCAAGGTCTCAATTTTCTGACTTGACTGATTTTGTTTAGAACCATTACCAATGCCATGGCAATGAGAAGCTATGATACTTCAGTTCTCTATGAAATCTAAAAAATAAGATCCAGTGCACATTTTTCTTGGTTTCACTAGCAAGATTTCATCATTTGTAGAACCAGCAGTGAACCTCTAAAATTCTGTCTCTCTATCTCTCTCTCTGTCTCTAGCCCAGGGGAATTAATGTTACTTCCTTTCAAAATATACTTGAATAGATCAAATTTCAATTGTGTACACAAGCTGTAGATGTGGTGTGGCAATATTGGTAAAGTGCGCTTTCCACTCAGTGGGATCCTGACTTCATAACCAGTGTATTGTCCATTGTGTTTGTCTTTCAGCAAGAAAATGTATCCACTATCGCTGCTCTCTACCCAGGTGTAAAAATGGGGACGCGGTAGGAGTGGAACATGTATGCAATTGTTCTTGTATCTTTCAGCAAGAAAATGTATCCACTATCACTGCTCTCTACCCAGGTGTAAAAATGGGGACACGGTTAGGAGTGGAACATGTATGCAATTGCTCTTGTAAATATACCCTTCAGTGCGCCGTATGGCTGCCAGAATGCGTTGCTCTGGATGGAGCAGGAAGTGCACGTCACGTGCGGATTGATTGCAAGTGTGTGCCCGATGACCGGGCTAATAATATAAAGCACTTAAGAGATGATTATTAATATTAGGTGCTTTTATAAATCGAACATTACTATTATTACATACAATAACACTGTATCAGTCTATTTTTTTTTTAGTGACGTGTAAGGACTCAGTTTTCCAGTCCAGCAGAGTCTTGCTTTGAAACTCCTTTGTTCACATGCTCTTGATGACTAGAGGCGCAGTCGCAGGTCGATTTCATCTGCTGTCTATTTGCTGACCTTTCACAACCTTTCTGATTTCGTCTGCGTTTAACGTCTCATACTGAAGAAGGGCTTCCGCCAGAAGAGCGTGCTCCTTGCTGTGGATTTTCAGAATGCTCCGGGCTCGCTCGTACGAGTCCTTAGAAAAGATAAGACAAAATTAATATTAGAGGGGACTTCCAGGCATATTTAGTTATTGTCTAACTGAAAAGGGAGAATATGAGAGGAACAGATGGTAAACATTTGATCAAACTTGGACCTATTCAAACATCATGTAGAAATGAGCGATCCTTTAGAATTTTCCGCATATTACAAGATCATTGACAAGAAAATCACCATAGGTTTTGTACATGAAATTTCACTTATTTCTTATTTTAGTTGCTCTAACATTGCTTTGTTTTTAAGAAAATAAGATTTGTGTAGCTTTAGCTCCCAAATATCTTCAAAATCCAGGGCCCACTAGAGAAAATGCCATCCTGAAACCCAACTGATTAGCTTCGAAATTTCTCGATAGGCAAAATATTGATAAAAGACTTTACACAATAATGCACATGTGGGGCTGTGCTTTATGCAACAGCCTGTCAAATTTAAATCAACTACATTTAAACTCGGAAATTATCAACATCTGTCTAATTAAGCAAAACTGAAGCACTCTCTAATTTACCACTGAGAAAAAACCTTATCATTTCAAGATTTATTTGGCTAATTTCTTCATATTCCTTGTGTCAAATATTTTTTTAAAAGTATACCAATACAATTTGATATGTCATTTGTAGGTAAACTTCAGGTGAATTTCCAGCACGATGTCAAGTTTGTGCTTCTGACTTTAGCATTGCTCATGCCATGGCATGGTGGAGCCAATGACATTCGGGCACACATGAACTGTGAACAGGGAGAAACATACCAGCATGGTTAACATTTCAGGGACCAGCCTTGACATTGGATAATTCTTCAAGCACCAACAGACTGATTACTCATTTGTGAGAGCAGGAAAATGCATGACTAATTTTTTTTTGAACAAAATTTTGCCTTTGATGCTTCGAATTACTCGAGACATCACAGGATCACAGTTTCTTGTAAAAGTTATCATGGGCGCATATTGCGAGTAAGTTTCATTTTTTTTTCTTTCTTGCTGTCTGGGTTCCTTTTTTTTGTTTTGCTAGGTTGGCAGCTCCGCATAGAAAAAACCCTTTACAAATCAAAGCGCTAACATGAATAACAGTAATTCATTTTAGCGCTTTGATTTGTAAAGTGTTTTTTTTTCAAGGCCATTTCGAGTGATTTCCCAAGACTATTACAGCACTCTGCAGTGGCGTAGCATTGTCGGATTAATTTAGGGGCATGCAAATTATTGAGGGTCACACATGTATTTCTTTATTTTTGTAATGGGTTTTCTCCTATTTTGTATTGTTTTTGTCAAATTATTTGGGGGCATGCAAATTATTGTGGGGCACACTATGTACAGTATTTCTAGATTTTTAAAAGATTTTCATCTTAAAGGGACTTAGTAACATTGTCCTAATCCTCAAAATAAAATTTTAATTCTAGCATTTCCCTTATACCTTGTTGTATTCGTATTAACAATAAAATCATGGGACAGGTTTCGGTTTTTCAAATTTCCCTTTCGTTACAAAGATATGTACGATCAAAGTATTCAGATAAGAAAAACTCCGGGCAAGTTTTTCTTCAGTGTACAAAGTGAGTGCAGTGAGTTATTGAATATCACTTTGCATTTTCGCTCATTACTTGGCCATACAATGTCCATTTGACTTGACATTTTCACACAATACCCTGTGGACATATGAGATAACAACAATATACATTGCATCAACCATTCATCACTTTTTGCACATGTCAACAAAGTTACTAGATCCCTTTAATTGTTTTCAAATTATTTGGGGGTCATGCAAATTATTGAGGGGAACATACTATGTATTTTACTTATCTTTTTTAATGGATTTCTACCTTATTGTTTTTGTCAAATTATTGGGAGGAGGGCATGTGCCCCCCCCCCCCCCTGTGCCCCACCCCCACCCCCGATCCTGTAACTATGCCACTAGCACTGGTGAGGATTTTACCTTGAGCAGGGCTCTGATCTCGTTTTCAATCATGAGCTGCGTCTCGGGACTCAGTTTGTTGCTGTCTCCGTACACCAGCGGATCTCTGTCCTGGAAGGTCATCACACCGACCTGTGTGCGAGAGAAGAAAAGAACACTATAATATAAAGTAATGAGCCCATAAGCAATACCATTCTAAAGTGAATTTTCGTCTTTCTAAGCCCCCCCCCCCCCCCCCCCACCCACCCCCCTCTTAAATTTAGACAGATATCAGGCTGCAGGAGAAAAGTAGATTGTAAATATACTGGAAGGTCATCACACCGAGCTGTATGCGAAAGAAGAATAGAAGATTAGAAAATTAGCCCAGAAGCAATACAAATCTCATGTGAATATTCCTCTTTCTGGCCCCCCCCCCCCCCCACACGCGCGCACACACACACACACACACAACTTCACACATATTCAATTAAGACAGACATCAGGCTGCAGGAGAGAAGTAGATTGTAAATATACTGAAGGGTCATTCCACCAAGCTGTGTGCCAGAGAAGAATAGAACATAAAGAATGAACCCAGAAGCAATACAAGTCTCATGAGAATATTCCTCTTTCTGAGTCTTGCTGAAGAATGAACAATGCTGATAAAGCATTATCGGTATTGAACTTGGGACTACATGAATTTATTTTTAAAATCTAATTGTGCCACAACATATCCATACATGACATGAAAGATCGTCACATCGAGAATTTATTAGATTCACTTAACTGCACAAGTGCATAAAAATAGAACATTTAATGGATAAAGCCACAGGCACATCAAATCATCACTCCTGAGAGCATCAAACCTCCCCCTCCAAGCCATCCCACACAAGATTAGCTGATATTTGACCAAATAGGACATCTCATCAAGCTTGTACGAGAACATTGTCTCATGATAGCATTTATACAACAAAGGTTTAATGGATAAAGCCACAGGCACACCAATACTCCTGTGATTATCCGATCTACCCCTCCTTTGCATCCAAAACAAGATTAGCAGATATTTGAACCCAAAACTCATTAAATTGAGTTGTGTATAAAGAGAACATAATTTTATATTAAAGACAAGAAAGCACATAAATAAATCAAGGTTTTATGAATAAAGCTGCAGGCACACTGATACTCTTGTGATTATCCGACCTACCCCTCCTCCCAATCCCATAAAAGATTACTGGATATTTGACCAGAAAGCTCAACTTGTAAACAACAACTATGCAAGGGAACATATTTAGTTTGGATTTACTATGCCGCATGATAAAACAAAAACGGTTTAATGAATAAAGCCATAGGCAAAGCAATACTCCCGAGAATATGAAATGTTCTGACCAATTGAAAGCTAATTAGGTTTCAGAAGATCAAAGCTACTTCTCCCTCCTAGCCCACCCTAGAGAAATTCAGAAAGTCACCAAGCTGCACATAAACAGAACCCAGCACAAGAATGAGCTTCCGAGACGAATAGTAAGAGCAAGGACAATACTTACATCAATGGTAAAAAATAAAATTTTGTCCTTGTGGCCCAGCCGGGGCAAGTAAAAATAAGATTTTGCAAATTTGAGTGGCCCGAAACCTAAATGTGCTGGCCCCAAACAAAGAAAAACATTTGAACTTCTGTTATTCTTGGTTGCTTATTCAGGCAAGTACAATTTTGCCTTAAAGGGACTTAGTAACATTGTCCAAATCCTCAAAAATCCAATTGGAATTCAAGCGGTTCCCTCATAGCTTGTTGTATTCGTATTAACAATAAAATCATGGGACAGTTTTCGGTTTTTCAAATTTCCCTTTCGTTAAAAAAGATATTTACGATTGAAGTGTTCAGATGTTAAATTATCCACTGGACCACGAAAACCGTGTACAAAGTGAGTGCAATATGGCATTTTCCATCAAAATAAAAATTCAGATATTACAAAATGATTTGTTTCATCCTCCTGCAAGGACTAGCACATTTTGATACATTTGTACTTATTGTACCTTTTTTTACTTTGCAAATCCTCGATTTTTTCCTTCCACCATACACACACTATATTGTAAGTGATGCGCGATAGATAATTAACATTTTGCATGTTGCAATCCAAGTGAGATATTTAAGCTTATGATAATGCTATAATTATGTACCAATACTGTCCCTTCTTACCTTATCGCTCATGCCAAACTTGGTAACCATGAGTTGCGCGATCCTCGTGGCCTGCTCAAAATCACTAGATGCCCCCGTCGTGATGTTGTCGGGTCCGAAGATGATCTCCTCGGCAACACGGCCGCCCATGCAGACGTCCATCTGGGCCAGCAGCTGGGACTTGGTCTCGGACCACTGGTCCATATCAGGAAGTAGGGAAACCTGGAAGTGTTTCACAAAGATTTTAAGTTTATCTTAAAGTTCAAGTTAAAGGGATAGTTGAGTTTTGGTATAGAGGGAGCTACATAAAATAATTTTTGTGTGAAATAATGAAAAGCTGAGTGTCAAATTTGAAAGAGCATACAATTTTTAATGACAGAATAAAATTTATTTGATCAAAATCGGTTCAGAAATGGCTGAAATATCCATAAACATTTATAACCATTTGTAATAATTGTGGGGCCCCACAATTATTCGATAATTTTGAACCAACCGTTAACAAAATGTTTAAAATGCTTCCTCTTTTCAAAAATTTACAAAAGAGGTTTTTAAATAGTTGTTGATTATCTCTATATCTATTCACTATTTCAACAAAACATCACATGCACAATATTTTACTTAAAATGGTTGAAACCAATGAGTTTTTAGAGTGCGCCCTCTTGAGTTTTAACGGCTCTTTAAAAAAAATGATAACAGGCTTTTTACTTAGTCATTTGTAATTTTGTATTCTTTTTGAGCATGGTGGAGTTATAACTATTAGTTTGTAATGTAATGGTGCAGGTTTTGGTTACTAAAATTCAGTTTGACCAAAACTGTACTCTCTTTACCAAAACTCAATTATCCCTTTAAAGGGATAGTTGAGTTCTGGTAAGGAGAGTACAGTTTTGGTCAAACTGAATTTTAGTAACCAAAACCTGCATCATTACATTACAAACTAATAGTTATAACTCGAAAGGAATGCAAAATTACAAATGACTTAGTAAAGATCTCGTTATCATCAAAAACGAGCCGTTAAAACTCAAGAGGGCGCTCTCTAAACACTCATCGGTTTCATCCATTTTGAATAAAATATTGTGCATGTGATATTTTGTTGAAATAGTGATTAGATAGAGAGATAATCAACAACTATTTAAATACCTATTTTGTAACTTTTTGAAAAGAGGAAGCATTTAAAAAAAAATTTAACGGCTGGTTCAAAATTATCAAATAAGTGTGGGACCCCACATTTATTACAAATGGTTATGTTTATGGATAATTCAGCCGTTTCTGAACCGATTTTGATCAAATAAAGTTTATTCTGTCATTAAAATATTATGCTCTTCAAATTCTGCACTCAGTTTTTCATTATCTCACAAAAAATAATTGTATATAGCGCCCTCTCTACCAAAACTCAACTATCCCTTTAAACACTTTTCTTGACATGAAATAATCTTTATTTTTATTTTTTAAATTTTTCATTTTCTGGCCCAATCCATTATGTGTTTAATTATACTGTTATATTTGTATTGATACATATTTTGTCTTATTGTCTTATTTAATTATTGTTATAGGCTCATTTAGAAACACCAGTATTAAGCGCCATATAAATACTATTATGTATGTATTTATGTAAAATAAGGTCATATATATTGGCAGTTTCATCATCATCCTGAAAAGGGGAATAATAAACTTACGTGACCGAGTGTCGGTCCCCGAGGCATGATGGTTGCTTTGTTGATGGGTTTGGCATCCTTGGTCAGGAGTGCCACCAACGCATGGCCGCCTTCATGGTACGCTGTGATCTTCTTATTCCTTGGGTCGATCTGGGCACTCTTCCTTTCAGGGCCTTCAAAAGAAATAAAAGTAGAAGTTAAAGGGATAGTCGAGTATTGGTCAAACTTAACTTCAGTAACCAAAACCTGCACCATTACAGTACAAACTAATAGTTATAACTCCACCATGCTCGAAAGGTATACACAATTACAAACGACTAAGTAAAAACCCTGTTATCATTAAAAAAAAGAGCCGTTACAACTCAAGAGGGGGCTCTCTAAAAAGTAATTGGTTTTAGCCATTTTTCATACAAAATTGTGCATTTGATGTTTTGTTAAAATAATTATTCAATAGAGATATCATCAACAACTATTTAAAAACCTATTTAGATTTTTTTCAAAGTAAGTCTATAAGCATTTTTTTGTATTTTTCTAAAAAGTCAAAATGTGCCCCGGTCGGTAGACTTATGAATAAAATATCTTGAAATTAAATTGTTCAACTATGAGAGCATTTGAAAGGAAATGATTCTCATTTTACATGTTTTATTCAAGGAACTTTCAAATGGAATTAAAACCAACCAATTTAGTGTCAAGGGGCATTTCGGGAAGTACCAATACTCAACTATCCCTTTAAAGGTATGTAGTTAGTTTACTGTTGTGTGCAAAGACAGTTGGGTGGGTGAATTGTACATCGGTTCATTGTCTATGTTTGAAAATAAATGAAGGTTCTTGGTTACTTTATTATGTGCAAAGACATTAGTTGGATGGGCGAATCGTTTATCAGATTCACTGTCTACAGTATGTTTGCAAAATAGTCTGTGAAAATGTCATGGCAAAATTATTTAGTTGTGGCTAAAAAATGGTTTAACCCTATGTTAATTGGGGGGTGAATTTGACCCCCCCTGTAATAATTTAGCGACTACTCCGGAACCGCGGCAGATATCAAGTTTTCCTTTCAAGACTTTTTTCTTTGAAGTCTTGCGCAAATTTTGGTACTAAATTTGCAAAGATCGGACCAAGCATTACAAGGTCACATGACCAATAAGGGTCAAAGGTCATCCAAAAACAGTGACTTTTCCATACATGCGTGTGTAATGGAATGGACATACAATCCATTTTCCCCATATAATTGTATATTTTCCTTGTCTTTATGGTTGTCATATCTAATATCATTGTCAAGATAACACAAAACATAACAAATATGAACAATAAAATACAAAAGAAATGAAAAACAACGGAATACATAAGAAATTCTTTAAAAATTTGAAAAATTAGCGTACTTCAGTAATGAATATGCGCATAATTTGCATATTTAACATTGGATTGTTTAAACAAAAACATGAACGCGTCGCTAATACTTCAATGTACCTCCATGCAAAATTTTGCGTGAATCGGACAATTGGTCTTCGAGATCTTAGGGGGGGGGGGGGGTCAAATTGAAATTGACCCCCCCCCCCCCCCCCCCCCACCCAGTAAAAACCTGGTCTGAAATAGCCCAGTTATAATAGGGTTAAATGAAAAACAAGAACATAAAAAGAACATGTGGTTTAGATGTGCGTTACATGTTACATTTTCATACAAACATCTTAGATATTTCCATATCTTGATAACTTTCACTAAAACTTTTGTATAAGAGGTCATTAGGCGTACATACATACATGACTGCTGATATTTCACTTTCAAAATCATATTGTGCAATTCGTCATTTGACAATAAGTCTGTGTCAATTTAACCCTAAAAAGACTGGGCTCTTTCTGACATTGCATTTATAGGTCTGGGGATGCTCATGCCAGCCATCCCACCCCTACCACCGAGATCTGGGCTTTTATGCGCTGGATCACAACCAAATTTGGCAGGCGCTTATTTTCTGATGTCATCTACAAGAATGCATCTTTAAATTAACAATTTCTTCGACGATATGCTTATTAAATGTTAAATAACAATGCAAACATGCCTGTTTTATTGATCATTTTTGCCTTCTTAGCAAACCAAGTTCACATTCAAGTATTTGGCTTGCCTGACATTGTTACGACCATTACCAATGGCAATGAAAGAGCTGTGACAGGACCCCGTTGGTACTCTTGACTTACCCATGACAATCTTGTCCTTGGCATACTCCAGGTCCTTCATGTCGACAGCCTCCTTGCCCTTCCTAGCGGCCTCTAGGGCAGCCTGGTTCACTAGGTTCTGGAGATCAGCACCTGAAGTAATGACAAAGTGATTTGCAACTTAAATAGATGTAAAATAAACTGAAAATGAAAAGACAGATCTGTGTGAAAAACAGAATATCTCCACATTTGAACACAATGATGAAAATGATTGGAAAAAGATGAAAATGAAAATTAAACATGGAAACGAACATTGACATTTTTTTTTAGAGAGGTTTGCAATATACATGCATGTACAAACAAATTGGTTTGTAATGGACTTACCTGTAAATCCAACGGTCCCCCTGGCGATGGTTTCAACTTTCACATCTGCAAATGAAGCCAAACATACAGAAATTGTTCAAAAAAATGTTGTTTTAGCATCAACTTAACATCAACAATATCAGAACATTTGATTTTACCTTTTATTATTCGTAACTAAGGCTGTGCCATGTATTAACTTGCATATGGAAATCACAATAATAGTATAGGCAGTGGATAATGTAAACAGTTTATAACAGAACAAATACAAGAAAACCTTTTAGACAAACTTCCACAGGTTAGGTTGAGGTTTTACATGTACATTTAGGTTAGGCTTCTGATTAGGGTTATAATTCTTTGTTGATTTATGACAAATCAATACGAGATCAAGTGTCAAAGGAGAGGTAAATACCAGTGTTGTAGTCGAGTTTGGCCTAGAGGTCATTTTTCAGTAGACTCATAGTCGGACTCGGACCCAAGGCACAATGTGAAACAAATGAGAATGGGAAGATGATATTTGATGGCATCCTCTGTAACGGTGAACTCAAGTACAGCACTGGTTACAGATTGTCGTGTGTGGAGATGTACGATCTATCCGAACATGTCCAAACATCGAACTAGGCTAGTTTGTGGGCACTAATAATAATAATAATAATGTTTTATTTACCCAGGGTAGCCACTTCAGTGACGAGCACTGCACTTCCAGCGGGCCCTGCATAACATTATACAGTTAACTGGTGGTGGAGGGAAAAGCACAGAATGTTCCACTCCCAAGGGATTTTAAATGCTATTAAGGGAAGAGTAAATAAGTCCCGAGACGTAGTCGAGGGACTTATTTTCTTCACGAAATAGCATTTAAAATCCTGAGGGGAACATTCCATGATTTTCCCGACAACAAAGTTAACAACTGTTTTATCATCTGACTAAATCCGCGGGCTAAAATATAGACATTCATGCATATGCATTGAAACTGAAACCAGTCAAAAACAACATACCTTTGGTTCTCATTGTGACGTCATAATACAATCTCTTTTGTAGCGCGCACCATGCGGTTAACAGTGCATCTGCCATGTAACAGTTAAAACTGATATGCCAATCATGTAACTGTGTTAGCCAATCAACGACACGTATTTTACTTCGTCAGATGATAAAACTTACTATTACCCTACTCCACTCTATGTATGCCGAGCGCTTGGCTAGAAGGCAGTAGGTACCATTTGTATAATGGTCTTGGTATGACCCGGCCGAGATTTGAACCCACGACCTCCCGGGCATGAGACGGACGGTCTGCCACTGAGCCACATGCCCGGCACTACATAACAATGAGCTAGTTTGTATTTCACACTGTCTGCAAGGTGTTTGCAAAGTGGCATCGTGCATCTGATTTACATATTTAAATTACCTTTAAAACCCTTACCTTTTAAAATCTGTCTGAACATTGAACTAGGCTAGTTTGTGCGCACTACATACCGCTGAGCCAGTGTGCATTTAGCACTGTGCGCAAGTCGTTGTCAAGATGGCACAGTGCATCTGATTTTACGAATCAAAACTACTTTTCAAACCCTTACCTTTTGACACCTTCACTTTCCCTAGGTACAGATCCAGGATGTCCTGGCGACCTTTGACATCTGGCCTTGGGACGACGACCTTCATATCGAATCGCCCTGGTCTCGTCAAGGCCCTAGGATGGGAAAATAACAAGCAGAAATAAGGCAATTTCAATCAGTTTCATTATAACTGTGTTACTTACTGTAAATTACCATTACAATATGTATGTACCAATTTGAGAGCTACTACTGGACACGGTTGCCTAGATGACAAGGGTGTGGATTTGAGTCCCAGTACACTACAGTCATTCTAAAAACGTGTTATGAATGGTACCAACTACCTTCTAGACAGGTGCTCTGCTTTTATAGAATGGAGACAGAAAGCAGGGCTCCACACTTACTTTTTTTGTCAGTTGCCCGGTCGGGCCAGTGAAATAATTTCTTCCCCTTTTCTGGTGGCCCAATAGAAAAATTTACTGGCCTGAAAATTTTTATTTCATGAGTAAAGTTTTTACTATTCAAAATATCACCCTTTCCTGATCAAACCTGCGATTGTAGATGAAGCATTACATGGACGAAAACAAGATTTTTCTCATTTTGTCAATGTCGGGTTGAAAATCTGCTTTCCCGATCGGGCCACCGAAATATGACTTTTATACATTTTTGCTGGCACGAAGTGCGATTTCCCTGGCCCCGGGCCAGCGGGCCAGTGCGACTGTCGAGCCCTGCAGAAAGTTAAACACTTGGATCAACCAGAAGAACAGCCCTCCTCCAGAGCCTCACTAGAAATGTAGGCTGGTATATCATTCAAAGTATTCAACCCATCCCCTTTGAGATTCTAAAGTCCCAATAGACTTAGTACGTAGCCAACCCGGTTCCTGTAAGCAATGAGTTAATTGAATATGGTCAAGCTAATGAAATGGGGGAAAGAGCCCCTGATTTGCTCAAATGCACAGGAAGGACTAGATACTGAACTACTTAAAATAATAGTGAATAACAGAAGACATCACAATATTATGCAGATCGGTATGAAAAAGAAAGAGTGTTGCTTATAATGAAAATACAGTCGAAATTCTGCCAATTACAAAACAGCAAGGCAAAAAATCATTTGTAATAGGCAACTCATAAAAGGATCTTGCAGATCTTACAGATCAAGGGACTCTGAGAAGTTTGTAGCTGCCAGAATGATGATGCCTTTGTCCTGGTGGAAGGTTTGTCTTGCCTATCAGTACCAAAATAATTTAATGTGATAGGCAAATAGAAAAAACTAGATGGATCTTCGATTGCGCGCAATCGAAAATTATGCCTCCGCTATCACGCGATTTTAATATCAAGCCCATATTAACATGCGCTGATTTAATTTTTAAAAATATTTTTCATATATTTTGAGTCCTGTGACCTTGACCATATGACCCTAATCTTTGATGGCTCCCTAAAAAACATTCAGGTACCAAGTTTGATTGAAATCTGACATTTAGTTCTTGAGATTTTGGCATTACAAGCTTTTTTGCATGTATAATGAGTCCCGTGACCTTGACCTCACCCTCATGACCCCAACATTTTATGGCTACGTTGACTCTTTATGATACATTCAGGTACCGAGTTTGATTGAAATCTGACATTCAGTTCTTGAAATTTTGCCATTACAAGCCATTTTCACATACATATTGAGTCATGTGACCTTGACCTTTGACCTCATGACCCCTAAAATCTAATCAGATCATTGTCACCCCAATATGTACACTCATACCAAGTTTGAAATTGATCCGTCAACTGGTTCTTGAGATATCGCGAGAACGAAAACGGGACGGACGGACGTACGGACGGACGGACGGACAACCCGAAAACATAATGCCTCCGGCCACTTCGTTGGCGGAGGCATAAAAAAGAAATATCTTACGGATCCAAGGACTCTGGGAAGTTTGTAGCTGCCAGAACGATGATGCCTTCGTTCTGCTTGAAGCCGTCCATCTCTGACAAGAGCTGGTTGATGGTTTGCCTTGCGTAGGGGTGGAGGGGGGAATCCACTCTCTTACCTCCCACAGAATCCAATTCATCAATGAAAATCAAACATGGACTGCTGGCTTTAGCTTCAGCTGGAAAAAATTAAAAATTAGACATAATTACTTCATAACAAATTGTTCTGTATTGCCTTGAAATGATACCACTGGCTTTTACTATGGTTTGTTGTAAGAAACTATGACCGTAAATTTGTTTTCCCCTCAATTAGAATGTTATTTTTTCTTGGAACATTGCAAGAAAACATCAACAGTAAATGACTCCGTACAAAGCAGACTAAGGCAATAATCACACAATGCTAACATATTTCAAAGCCAAAATGTCTAGATACTTTCTTTTGATAGAAGTAAGACTCTTGTAGACAATCTTAACCCTAAAAAGACTGAGCTATTTTGGACCTTCAAAAGACGGGGGGGGGGGGGGGGGCTCAAAGTCAATAGTGTGTTTTGCAATGCCTACAAAAGTCTCTAAATCTCATTAAAAACGCTCTGGTTTGAATACTTACCGAAGATATCTCTGACTCTCTTGGCCCCAGAGCCGACAAACATGTTGTCAAAGTCAGATCCAGAGGCATAGTAGAATGGCACGTTAGCCTCACCAGCCACTGCCCTGGCAAGCAGTGTTTTGCCTGTACCGGGTGAACCCTGAAGCAACACACCTGATAGAGAGAGAAAAAGAAACATTTCAACATTGTATTTATCGGTTCATGTGTATATCAGAAATGAGGAACAAATTATAACACTTTGTTTTCTTGAACTGATGACAGAAATGAAGAAGATAATCATAGGTTCAATGTAAAAGAAGGGCACTTTAGCCTATCCACCCACTGCCCTTGCAAATAGTGTTTTGCCAGTCCCGTGCAAACCCTTAAAGGGACTTAGTAACATTGTCCAAATCCTCAAAATCCAATTGGAATTATAGCGGTTCCCTCATACCTTAATGTATTCGTATTAACAATAAAAGCATGGGACAGGTTTCGTTTTTTCAAATTTCCATTTTGTTCAAAAGATATTTACGATTGAAGTGTTCGGATGTTAAATTATCTACGGGATCTTTTTTAGCCATGTACAAAGTAAGTGCAATGAGTAAGTGAATATCACTTTGCATTTTCGCTCATTTCTCGGCCAAATAACATCCAATTAACTTGAAATTTTCACGCATTACTTTCTGGACATATCAGATCACACCAATACACATTTTATTAACCATGCATCACTTTTTGCACTTGTCAACAAAGTTACTAGATCCCTTTAAGTAATACATCTGACGGAAAGTGGAAAAGAAACCTTTTATATTACAACATTTTGTATTTTTTAACTGATATGGGAGATGTTAAAAATTGTAACATTAATGAGTTTACTTGCCCGAACAGGCCAGTACAGAAAGAAAAAAAAAGTTAGCATGAAGGCTTGGATTACCTTTGGGGAGTTTGCCTCCGAGTAATGTGTACTTGCTGGGGTCCTTGAGATAGTTGACAATGTCCTGCAGCTCATTCTTGGCTTCCTCAGCCTGATGGGGAAATCAAAATAAAAGATGGGGGGATGTTTTGATGCTTATAACGAGTAATATGATTGATTATTATCACAGTGTGAAAGGGATAGGAATTGAACACATGGCCCTGCATTTAAAATCCCATTATAAAAGAACTAATACATTTATGTAACATTACTTATAGTCATGCCTCGTTTGAAATTGAAATAAATGAAACATAAAATGACCAAACAAATTTACAGTTGACTTAACAAATGCATCAATTAAGTGCATTTCTAATTCATCATGTTCAATCTGCTTCAATTATTTATTGTCAATAATTAAAATTTGTATTGAGTTTGAAATAAATGATTGGAGAAAACATTTATGATTAACTAGATGGATTGAAAATTATGCCTCCGCTATCACGCGATTTAAATATCAAGCCCAAAGTAACATACACTAAATTAATTTGTTTTTTATTTTTCATATATTTCAAGTCCTGTGACCTTGACCATATGATCCCAAACTTTGATGGCTACATTGGCTCCCTAAGAAACATTCAGGTACCAAGTTTGATTGAAATCTGACATTTAGTTCTTGAGATTTTGCCATTACAAGCTTTTTTGCATGTATGAGTCCTGTGACCTTGACCTCAACCTCATGATCCCCAAATTGTATGGCTACGTTGACTCTTTATGATACATTCAGGTAACAGGTTTGATTGAAATCTGACATCCAGTTCTTGAAATTTTGCCATTACAAGCCATTTTTGCATATATATTGAGTCCTGTGACCTTGACCTTTGACCTCATGACCCCCCCAAATCTGATCTGATTATTTCCACCCCCATGTGTACACTCATACCAAGTTTGAAATTGATCCATCAACCGGATCTTGAGATATCGCGAGAACAAGGCATTTTTGCACATATATATTGAGTCCTGTGACCTTGACCTTTGATCTCATGACCCCTAAAATCTAATCAGATCATTGTCACCCCAATATGTACACTCATACCAAGTTTGAAAATGATCCGTCAACCGGTTTATGAGATATTGCGAGAACGAAAACGGGACGTACGGACGGACGGACGGACGGACGGACAACCCGAAAACATAATGCCTAAACATAATGCATAAAAAAACATTAAAGTAATAATGTACAGTTGACTTACCCCTCTGACATCATCAAAAGTGACATCAGCAACGTTCATGCTGTCAACACTGGAGTTACCGATTATTGACACTCGCGCTGAGGGAAGGAAAAGAAATAAACATGAAACAGAAATAATGCTAACAGATAGCATACTAATGATTTTAGAGGTTAATTCTCTCTTTGAGCTGCCTAGCCCTATTCCAAGGCTGGTGGTATTGGAGCCCAGGGTAACCGGGGCTAGTGTTTCTAGAACATAACTGGCTTGGCCAGCTAGCTTTGAGGGCTCCTTTGAAGTTGCCTCTATGTGGTATAAATTCTCCTTTTGCTTTGTCCATTACCTTCTAAAAATTTGTCAATTCACAATGCTCCTTTCTTATAAATGTATGTCCATTTTGCATAAATTATTAAATCCAACTATTCAATTTTCACTCTGAATTTCAAGCAGGAAAAGTGTAGTGCTGCTCCTAACACACTAGTGGCTTCTCTAACACACATGCACTAGTGGTTTTCATATAATCCCAAACATTTTTGTAATAAAATCAAGATCAAATTGATCAATCGATTCTAGACCTGTTCAGTATATTCTACTATAAGTTCTACTCACCAAATACAGACACCATCTTGACGTAGAGGTAGGCCAGGACGCCAAAGACCAGGACCGTAGCCCAGCCCCGAAACCTCTCGTTCTTCTTGGGCTCCTCCTTGCCCGTCATGTAGCCCTCAAGGTAGCCCGTCTTGAACGAGTCCTTGTCCGCCACCTGGTCCTCATGGCTGGTCAGGGCATCCCCAAGCTTCTCACGGAACTTCTTTGCCTTCGGCTCCTTGGTTCCAGTAAATTTCTAAAGGAAAGGAAGGATAGAAATGTTTTATTTTAAAGTTATGAAGTGTAAAGTGAAGTAGATGCATATTTAACAGAAGCACAACATATCCTCCCGTCATGTAGCCCTCAAGGTAGCCCGTCTTGAACGAGTCCTTGTCTGCCACCTGGTCCTCATGGCTGGTCAGAGCATCCCCAAGCTTCTCACAGAACTTCTTTGCCTTCGGCTCCTTGGTTGCAGTAAATTTCTACAGGAAAGGAAGAATATAAATTATCTATTTGAAATGTTAAAGTGAAGTCACATATTTAAACTGAAACAAGATCTCTTCCTGTCATGTAGCCCTCAAGGTAGCCTGACTTGAACGAGTCCTTGTCTGCCACTTGATCCTCATGGCTGGTCAGGGCGTCTCCCAACTTCTCAACACAGGGGCTCAGGATGATTTAGCCTCCCCCTCCCCCCCCCCCCCCCCCCCAAATTGCCAAAAAGAGCTCCCGAAATTGTCAAATCGGCTGTTAATTTGCAAGGAGTTCATTGCAAAAAACATTAAAGGGACTTAGTAACATTGTCCAAATCCCCAAAATCAAATTTGTATTCTAGCGGTTCCCTCATACCTTGTTGTATTCGTATTAACAATAAAATCATGGGACCGGTTTCGGTTTTTCAAATTTCCCTTTCGTTATAAAGATATGTACGATTGAAGTGTTCAGATAATAAATTATCCGTTGGATTTTTGAAACCGTGTACAAAGTGAGTGCAGTGAGTTAGTGAATATCACTTTGCATTTTTGCTCATTACTCGGCCATGCAACGTCCTTTTGACTTGAGATTTTCACACAATACCCTGTGGACATATCAGATAACAACAATATACATTGCATCAACCATTCATCACTTTTTGCACATGTCAACAAAGTTACTAGATCCCTTTAAGAGTACTGTTTTTTATGCAGGCGAGCTTGAAAAGTAGCCCCTGAAAATTTGTTTGCTTTCTCGCAATTGTCTATCATATGGTGCAATACCACAAAGCACAGTACTAGTATACCTTGAGTATGCCTGACAATCCTGCATCATCGTAGCTTGCTTTTCTCGACGAGAGTTCTGTTGCAGTAGCTGCCCTTTTCGTCTTGAATCCTCTCCTTTGCTCTAATACTGGAAATAGAAAGGGAATCATGCTTTACAGAATGAGGCTCTGAGGAGTGGAACACACACTATTTCTGTGGAACATACTGATTAAGTTGAAATCACATGACTACATGTATGTCTGGATCTACAATTTTTCTTACGCAATATATTACCATGTTCTAGGAGTTACGACATAAGCTGATAAATCTTGCAACAATGTTTACCTATTATAACAAAAGGAAACAAAGCTCATCATCATGGAATAGCTTGCAGCCAGTTTCTGTACTTTGGTTATGAACAAACAATCACAAACAAACTAGGTTCAAATTTAAGCACTGGAAAGAGGTGAAGGACAATAAGTTAAGTTTATTAAAAACCTCCCCCTCCAAATAAGCCAGTGATTTTAAGCAACAAACCTGGGACAAAGTAAAAAGGCTAACTGAGGTAGGATTTGAATCAGCACCCTCTGCACACTTACACAATGGATGCAGCGAGCAGTGGTTTGTTTCTATGAAGTGTTGTAGTAACCGGAAACTGCTTCGTGCTGATGGCGGTACGCTGGATGATGGCAACTGCAGACCGCCAGCTGGGAAACCTGAAGAAAAAGAGGGGTGGAGACATTATTTAAGGCTCTCAATTTACTATTATCACGCCAGGTTATTTTGGCTGTACCATAGAGAGAGGGGGCTGATACTGTGAATTCTTGTGACTTTGTAAAGGTATATCAGATAGCACAAATTTGTTCTCAAACCATGCTCAAGACTTCAAAAGAAAAAAAAAACAGGTGAAGAAATCCAGCGATGCCTTTGCTGGTAGCAGAAGGGAGGGGGGGGGGGGGGGGGGCTTTTGATTCTAAAGTACTCTAAACAAATCTGCTATATCTTTATCTACAAATTAAGTAAAAATGTATTACAGATAAATTCAAGAGTCAAAGCCAATTTCATGTTTGTTCTCAAACAAGGACTCTGCTGATGTATAGGAGTTGGGCTGCAGTCAGTCAGTCTGTGAGCTGGCTTGATTGAACAAGGAATTTATTAAACAAATCTAAATACCTTTCCGTGTATCTCAGAATCGAGAAAACATTTATGACAGATAAATTCAAGACCATACCATGTTTGTTCTCAAAGAAGGACTCTGCAGATGTGTAGGAGTTGGGCTGTAGTCTGTTGGTCTGCGAGTCTGTGAGTTGGCTTGCTTCTGACAAGGATGGCAAGACCGAGTTGACCCAGTCCTTGGGAAGATACCCGACGCCCAGATCAGACAGATTTAGTGTCACCTGCAAGAAATTGGAAACAAATCAATTAAAGATTGCAATACATTTTCAACTTATGCTTTAACATATTGCAATTAATTATCTAATTACTTTTTAAAGGATAAGCTAGGTTTGAAAGGTCAGGTCAATTTGACTTGCATTTGATTACTTTAGCCTTTTATAGCAGATGAGCACTTCGACTGCAGTTTTTTTTTCTTCTTCTGTTTTCTACTTTTTATACACACGTTTCGGTGATAAGTACGACACTGTGATGTTTTATGACAGCGTTGCTTCTCTGAAGCCAGTATTCTTCTTTGTTTAAGTCTTTGCCATTAATAAGTTATCACAGACTATTAGAGTATATAGACAACTTTGAATAATTGATCTAAAAATTTTAATCTACAGCAAGGGAAAAAAGGGCTTACATTTGATAAGCTCTCTGCGACAAGAACATCTTCTTTTCTTTTGACTTTGTTGTCCTGTGGGGTGTTGGAGGCTGTGGTCGAGGGTTTATGGCGTGGCCTCCTTCCCGCTGTGGTTTCTGCAACTCCTTTCAACGAGTGGAAGGCAGTCACCAGGTGAGGCAACGGCAAGATAAGTTGCTGCAAAATCAACAATAAAATGAACAATCACTACAATGTATCATACTGCATGTTATTTATATATGGTTCTGTTTGATGATAATAAGAATAATCTGTACATCAGCAAGGTTTAATGTTCAAAGGGAAGGTTAGTTGCTGCTGCTCCATAGACAAACAGCTATAAGATTGAGTTTTAAAATCTGCATACATTAACCTCCAGTTATGGCATTCTCTACCAAAGCGTGCCAACTAATTGGCAAGCAAGACTTAGAGAGCTGATGCTCTATATAAATTGCATAGAGCATCAGTTAATTAAGTTTAGTCGTGGGCACGCTTTGGTAGAGAATGCCCAGATAATCCCAGATAAGGAAATGATATACAGAAAGTGCCAAGAGCAGGAATGAAAGGTGTAACACACTAACACACTTGTCAGAAGATAGCATTGACCCTTGTAGAGAGTGCTTTCATGAATACCTATAGATATATAGCACCAGCTGAAGACGATGATGATGTTGAGTGAGAGAATAGTTAATCGGTTCAGATACAAAAATCAAAGGTAAAATTCAATATAATAATAATAAAGAAATTTTAATTTATTTTGATTTTCAATGAAACTGTCTTTTGAATTTCACAGGCTCACGACGACACTCAGCAACTGTGGCAGTGTCGCCAATCTGCATATTTCCTGTGGAATTGGGCTTTTCATTTTACAAACATTGTCAACAAACACTGACACAGGAGAAATCTTGTGGTTGCAGATTGCCTCATTTTTGGCTTGTTTTCCCAGGTATTCGACATTTAAAAAATAAAAAATGTTCGTTAGAGTCTTAGACTTAGACTTAGACACAACCATCATCGAAGAGGCAGATCAGACACATATTTTGTATGTTTGCACCAACAACAATGCCAATGTTACCAATTTTACGAGCGCCGACAGGCGACACATCGTAGTCGTAGACAGTCGTACATCTCATTTATAATTATAATCTTATTAATTTAAGATTAATAATAATATATTCATTAATTAATAAGACCATGCTCACAGCTCAGGCTCAGGTGTAGACTCTTTCGTATGTGGCGCAATATAAATGCATACACATACGATCATGCCACTTTGTATTAAAATGCTCATCAAAATAACTACACAACATCAAAGTCAAAAACTCACCTCATGAACAAACCAAAGAGTTTCCAATCGATTTGTATATTCCCTTGTAAAAATCCTGCAGTAAAAATGTGATATTTTCCGGTCCAAAATATCACACGGCGTTTACTAGCATTGAAAAATCACATCATCGACGGTGTATACAAATACTATAGCCAACTACCGAGATCGCTGTAGCGAACTGCTGCGTAATCCGACTAAAGAGACGTCAATACAAACAACACGCGACTTGCTGAATCGGATCTTGATACCGGCACATCTACAATGTATTGTAAATGGTCCTGATAGGACCATTTACTGCTCACAGTGGTAAAAATCTACGGGACACAATTTGAACTACAAACAGAGAGAAAAGAACAGCATATCTAAAGTAAAAAATTGCATACCTAGATTGAAGCTGATTTTATGATTTATTGTACAAAATTTCATTTTCAAAATGATAAGTCATACTTACAAAAATCGTCATATAAGTTCCATTTCTTTCTCTTCCTGCTCGATGTCCCATCGTAAACAAAGAAAGCCCGCCCGCAACATGCGGACCGCTTATTATTGTCCAAAACAAGCCAACTCGCGATCTGCAAGCATGCCCGCCGTATCCGATTTCAGATACGCCGTATCAGAATTCGGATACGCCGTGTCAGAATTCGGATACGGTAACACGTGTGGTGTGGGAAGCTTGCGGGAAATACATGACAGTCATCCAGATAGCAGCAACACTTTCGAGAGGGATCACGACTGAGATTTTCTCAGTCTTTTTATTTTCCAAAACTGCAGATTTTCCATTTTTTTCGACGTTTGAAGAATAATTTGGACCATTTTGGTAAGTTCATATAACACTTGTATCATTTTTAGGGCCAGTCATGATTGATTTAATTGAATTTAAGATAAGAATTTTGTGTGAAATTTTGACAAACTTTTTTTGTACTGTCCCACATTGTTCCGTATAGCGCAGCATTACAATGTAGTGTTGTGTGGATACCGGTAGTCCGCATAACGGTACATGTAGCCTTACGATCAAGTCGCACAATATGTTTTGAATAATTTTTTGACATCGTAAATTGATTGTAAATCAATACAATTGGAAGTAGTACACATCTAAATTAGTTTTCTTAGTTTGATAATATTTGTAGATTATATTAAATAGCAGCTGGCAGCGATTATTTTCGGACAAAACCAATTAAATTGTCAACATATTTTACTTGGTGTCTTGAATTTAGCTAACCATATACGATCTATACAAAAGTCACGGAGCCCCGTGCATTACATGATAATTGGTCTACTGCGACAGATGCCGAGCAGAGGTAAGCACAAAATATCAATTTTACGCTAATGTTGTGGTGCTGTATTTTGATTTCACACCATATTCCGCCGTAACAATTCACATTTGTATCACCTTGTGACAAATTTGAGAGGATTTTTTTCCATTAAGTAAGCAACTGCAAGAAACTGTTTTGTCATTCCAGACTTCCAGTCGTATGGATTGTCATAGTCCATACCGTTATTTCCCACTACAGTCGCAAGGGGCTTACGCAGTAAGCCCCTTGACTTGCAGGGGTGGCTCAGGCTGATTTTCCAACTACAACTTCCAAATTCGCTTGTTTTTACTTAATTATCCACGACCACTGGTCCTTTTTTACTATGGAAATTGGAAGAGAGATGGCAAAACTGCTCATCCATCAATTCATAATCACATGACATTCACGCGACATACACGCCATTCACACAGATCCCCGGCCATACAGTGTACATCGACAATACATACGTTGGCAGTCAAAGATCACACACCAACAATGCATTGTCTGTGCATTGCCTGCGACACACATCAGAATTATAATGTACGTATCAGCGCTCGCAGCTCAGTCTAACTCTAACCATCACAAACATTGAAAAAAATCAACATCAAAATAAAAATACACAATAATTATGAGAAGGTTATACCTGTGGATTCACTCCACTGATGGAAAACATTTTCAAATAGCGGGCAGCCACTCAAAGGGAGTTTGTACTTTGTAGTTGGTTCTTTCTGCGTTGTTTCCGTGTCGATGTTTATTGCATTTTATTGCTTTTGCAACATGCAACACCGTTTCGCACACAAACTGTACTAAACTGTATTATTGCGAAAGGTCGTTTTTAGCCTAATTCAATACTTTCATGAAAATAATATTGATTATGTGATCAATAAAATATATGTAAACATACTTTTTTACAATTTTATAGAGTATATAAATTATATTCTACAAACATTTCTCATCACGGGAAAATATATATAATAAAAACAGTTCAATAAAGATACATTTATAAATAAAATAACACGATTTTCCTTGAATGACGCTAAGTAATCCAAAGCATGATCATGTTCATTAATGGCGAAAGAGGGAGACATACAGATAAATTAATAGCGCGACCTTGATTGAAACTTTTACCATAGTTTGACCATAAACACTGACTACTGACCAACAAAAAATGTAGGCCAATTTAGAGGGTAAACCCCAAAACATAATAGCATACAGAGACTAGGCGTAGCTACTGAG